>CM052139.1:3174068-3185785 GCA_028454255.1 Halictus ligatus | reverse complement strand
AGTCGGGACCGAATGCTCACGCTTAAAGCGGTATTCCGATTTTTCAGGACGCTTTTGTAAGAATTTCTCTGAATTTTTTCGGGAGAACCGCTGGACCTTTCGCGTTGGGACTTTGCACACGTATTTACTCGCATTTGGAGTACATGTGTGACTTATTTCAAGTAAAAATCATGAAAATCACACGAGCTATATATCTTTTTACAGATCAGATTTTGAAACACGTGTGTTTACTGTCGCTGTGATTCAACGATTTTTATCGGGAGGACTGTTAAACTTCTTGTACTGGGATTTCGCACGCATATTTACGGGCATTCGAAGTACACGTGTGATTTATTTCAAGTAAAAATAATGAAAATCACACGAGCTATATGTTTTTTTACAGATCAGATTTTGAAACACGTGTGTTTACGTGTGTCTAGTAGATTCATCAATTTTTATCGGGAGGACTGTTAAACTTCTTGCATTGGGATTTCGCACGCATATTTACGGGCATTCAAAGTACACGTATGATTTATTTCAAGTAAAAATAATGAAAATCACACGAGCTATATGTCTTTTTACAGATCAGATTTCGAAACACGTGTGTTTACGTGTGTCTAGTAGATTCATCAATTTTTATCGGGAGGACTGTTAAACTTCTTGCATTGGGATTTCGCAAGCATATGTACGGGCATTCGAAGTACACGTGTGATTTATTTCAAGTAAAAATAATGAAAATCACACGAGCTATATGTCTTTTTACAGATCAGATTTCGAAACACGTGTGTTTACGTGTGTCTAGTAGATTCACCAATTTTTATCGGGAGGACTGTTAAACTTCTTGCACTGGGATTTCGCAAGCATATGTACGGGCATTCGAAGTACACGTGTGATTTATTTCAAGTCAAAAAGCTCAAAATCACGGGGAGATATACATGTGTTTTGTACGTTTTGAAAAACATGGGTCGACGGTTGCCACGATTCCGGAGTTTCTATGAATAAGGAATCGCAGCAGTAATTCGCTAGGAACTAGTGCTCTCGCAGACAAGCAAATGACGAAATTCGCGCATCGACAATTTTTCCCTGGAGATTCCTCGAAGACGTCGAGTCGCGTAACGTTCGTTACGATTCCGGCGGGGACGGGAGACTGGTCGTCGCCGGGTAACTGTGTTCTGGGAGCTCGAAATACTTTCTTCTTTTCTCTTTGTTCGTTAAAAAAATGTTGATCATAGTCGGCGATACGAGGGGAGAAAGAGATAGAGATAGAGAGAGACAGGGAAAATTGCGCGCGGTGGTCGTAGCGATGGAAAGTTCCCGATGTCTGCTCGCGCTCCGGAGTTTCACGCGAATTAGCTTCTCGGCGAGAGAGGGAAAGAGAGAGAGAGAGAATCGCTTGGAGTGTTTCCGTCGTCGGGAGGACGCTACGGGGGGTTAGAGATATCTCGTTTACATTTTGAAAGAGGACCTGAATGGCCGCGGCCACGTTCGACGAATGGGCCGCCGGCTGATCTCTCGGCGACTCGTCCCAAATTGAATCAATTGCCACTTATGAAATAACCCCCGGCCGAAGTTACATAAACGAGCGACAACGGCGCGCGCTAACTTACCTAGTCGACTTTGCTCGCACGTTTTCTTCGCGTTCCATGATTGTCCTCAATTGTACGCGATCGTGCACCGTCGCCGTTTGCCGTTTGCCGTTGTCGTCGCAGTCATGAGTCGCGGCGGCACACTCCTCTCGCGCGAGAGGAACGCATGAAACGGCATTTTCTATGGGTTACGTAATGGGAGCTTGACATTTATTTACCTTTCCCTGCCCGCGGTTTACCTGTAATTGCGGCCCCGGCACGGTACACAACCCTCGAACTGCTCTCGGCCGGCCAGCAATCTTGCATTGATAACATTCCAGAAGCGGCCATTAAGTTGCGTCAGCCGCTGCCGCCGGTGCACGCGGATCCTGGGAAATCGTCGGGAAACTCGCGCACTTAACGAGGGAGAACGCGTTTAAACGGAGAGAAACCCGGCTCGTGGGTCACGGCTCGAGTCCGTCATCTTTCCCCTATTCGTTAAGGGCCCGGTACAGTCACGTGACTTTTCAATTAATCATTTCCATTCACAGACTTAAGATCCGCGTCTTGGACGGGTCTTAAGTCTGTGACTGTTACGAATTCTGACGTCAGAAACGTGCTTCAAGTTTGTCGCGCTATTTCGCAGAGAATCGAGACAAAATGTAGCTCAATTTGTAGCTGGAGGTATCTTGGAAAACTCATCCAATGGCGTAAAAATGCTTGGATTCCACGGCAAGCACATCCTCGATTTTTGGCCTACTTTTAACGCTTATGTTACCGAATATCTGCAAAATCTTGGCAGCTCATGACCAGCGAGTGCTAGATCGAAGCTTCCTCTTTCGAATGAGCCCTTTACCAGCGACAACATGTTCTCATATAAGGACGAAAACTTGAGGCACGTGAAACCATTTTTTGACGGTAACGTAGTCACTCTACCTTATCCCGAATCTACGAAGACCGGGCACTTATTAACACCTGACCCGCGATTTCGTAGGAGGGACTCAAATACTGTGGGGGGAACTATTTCTGTGCCTGTATAAATTATTCTGATTTCTAAAGCACAATGAATATTGAAAAAGGGATATTAACCAGTAAACTGTGGAATGTAATTTTAAAAATCCCTCACGGCGCGGAATTGAAATCAAGCAATGACGAATATACACGTCGAACGCAGGCAAAATTTGGTCGGAATTACAGAGTAAATAAAGTAAATTACTGTTGTAAATAAAGTTGCGTTTTAAAACTATATTCAGAATTTAAAAAATACATTCTGTGGGTCAATTGTATATATTCAGAAAATGTTTCAACAACATTTCTCACATAATTGCATTTCAATGAAGTGCACCTAGACTTTGTATTCGGACTTCACGTAATATTTACGGTAACATGCGTTTCAATATACACGTCGAACGCAGGCGAAAAATTGGTCGGAATTACAGAGTAAATAAAGCAAATTACTGTTGTAAATAAAGTTGCGTTTTAAAACTATATTCAGAATTTAAAAGATACATTCTGTGGATCAATTGTATATATTCAGAAATGTTCCAGCAACATTTCTCAAATAATCGCATCTCAATAAAGCGCAGCTAGACTTTATATTCGGACTTCACGTAAACATGCGTTTCAATAAAGAGGTTCGTACGAGAATTTCTGGAGGAAACATTGTTCTAACGTCAATGTTTCTGAATGGAACAATTAGGGGCCAGCAATTCCGTCGGGATCGTCATTTACCCGGAAGGTCAGTCGACCGGGGGGGTCGGTGACCCGCGAGTGCAGGGAACGAAGGAGGCAGCGATGCTCCGTGGAGTTCGATCGAAGGGGGTGTCCTGGTCGAAAACGCAGACGATTCGAGCAATAAAAATCAGTCTAGCGGGACGAACGAGCTTCATCCGACTGAATCACCGGTGCGATTAAGATTCGCACCGGATGGCGTGCCGCGCGGACAATTGAAAGGAACAGGCTCTCGCAATGCGTTCAGTTTGACCCTTAACCCCTTGGGCCGGTCAGACTCCTGACGAACATGACGGCCAGAATCCTTTAAATATTTTCTGTGTCCCGATTACAGGCCTCGGGAACCAAATAAAAAATTCTTTCTTCTTTCAATTTACCCATTTACGACCGAATTGGGTGCTGTTTGAAATATTAGAAAGATTAAAAGGACTTAAGGACGTAATTATTAAGCGAAAAAATAAATTTCTATTTTGTCTCCTGCGGAGATGCAGAGAAGTTTTTCACAAAGATCCGCGGAGTGTACTCACTAAACTGAGATTACTATGACCTTTGAGTTGTACATACTGGTCTCTGCAATAATCACAGCAACCGTGAAATGTGTGTGCAAGGGGTTAAGGCACGATCGCCGCGTATCAGCGGAAAAAGGAAACGCACGCATAGATATCCGATGATTTTGCAAACCCTTAGAACAGCATAAATCACATGCTAGCGTGTACCAACCGCTTACGCGCGTGAGCAGCGTAAAAATGTTCGGAGGTTATCGCCGGCTCCAAAGTGCGTTGCACAGTGACTCTTTCGACGAAATGGCCGTACAAGCTTGCCCTATTAATTGCCATTATCGAATCCCACCAGAGATAACTCTCTGACTCGGATTTTGTTTTTCGCGCGGGAGACCCGATCGGGAACAATTTCAATAATGACGGAGTCCCGATGATTGGCGGCTTCCACGAAGTTGTGTGCCGCTCGACAAATAAAGTCGTCATTAACCGGCGCGGGGGAGACGCCGGATCGACTTTAATTGGCTTCCAGAGCCGCCGTCGTTCTGTATAATAAGCCGCCGCCGCGGATCCGATGTGCTAACGACTTAGGCGAATGTGCAAAACGCGACGAACGTCTCCGACCAGCGTGTTTCTGTCTCGACGAAAATTCTCGTCTTTTTACGGCTCCACGTCACTTGCGCGATGCCAGGTCGGCCGGTGTTGATTGCGCGCGAGTAAAACTTTTATGGCGGCGCTGAGGAGATCAGGTGTAAAAAAGAAATTGTCTCGAATCGGTGATTAATCCGAAGCAATTCCGGACGAATCATCGTGACGTCTCCTTCGATAATTACGAAGCCGATCTACCATAATACGAAACCTTCGACGGCGAGGACCAGAAAATTAAAACAAAAATGAGATTTTGAAAATTTCATCTATCCAAAACGAGAGATTTATTTTTCGAGAAATTTAAACGGACGTCCCTGCAGCTCCTGTGCCGTGCAATTGCAAAAATCCGCAATAAAAAATCCTCGATTTTCCTGCCGTCGGACAGGTCGCGTTGAAAAACAGCCGCGGCTCGCGAACAATGCAATTGTTGCTCGGGTCTTTTTCCTCGTTGCGCATTTTTCTAGACAACCGTACGTAGTCGCGATGCACACGTACACGCAACGAGGCGCAGGCATGATCGCTGATAACCGGCATAGTCTTGCCGAGTCCGGCGTTAAGCAATGATTCAGACATATAAAAATTTGTTCAAACAGCCGATGCAACGCGGCGAACGTGCGTTCGTCCGGTTCATCGGTGAGTCACGGTTAAATATCTGCATTACGAATGTTAATTAAACACGCTGACGTTCTGGGGAGCCATTAAACGATCCTCTTTAATATCCTCCGGCCGTCGTCGGGAACCACCGAATGATCTGTATTTAAAGAAAGAAGGAGTCATTGCGATTCATCGGCGAACCCGAACGCACTCACGTACGCCCGGCGTTGAATCGGACAATTAATGAAAATTAACAGCGAACGAACGGCTTCGGTCACGTCCGCCGGTTTTGATTTTCTTGCTTTTTTCAATTTCCCACGAAATCCGCGGTGCGGTGAAAAAAATTACAATTTTCCTCGTCGACTGCAGCAAATAGAAAGCAAATAGAAAATTCTGTTTCCGATAATTTCAGATTGAAAATAGTTTGGAAAATATAAAACAGAAAATGGTTTACTAGTTTCTGCCATGATTTACGGGACCCGTCAAAATGACGGATTCTAATATTTTTAAATTGCGAATATTGAGATCGTAGAAGCGCATCCATGAGCAATTATTTAACGAATTGATTTCTTCGGGTATATATTATTTACAAAATGGCTACAAACTTTGATCGATGCATTCGTGTTATCTTTATAAAGTAACGTAAAATAGTTATTTTTAGTGGTCCGTAAACCTAGTGTTAAACAAATTCCGTGCTAAGCAGAACATGTCGGTGACGCGCAGAGGGCAGGGAAACGGCGGGAAAATTCGAACGGATCACGTAACCCCGAGGAATCCGCGCGGACAACCGGTGCCCGTAATTACACGTCGTCGCTATCAATCAACAATAGCGATCAGCTCGTACTTCTTTTCTGTTGATTTCGTGAACAAGCAGATTCGCTTGTCGACCAGCTACATTTCCTGGTCAGATAGCGGTCGGTAGCCGGTTATGTAAAAATTGTGCTGGTCCGCCGACGGAAATCGAACAATGCGCGGAACAGCGTTTCGCGATTTCGAAAACAAACAACGCTTCTTGCGCACGACGTCGACGATTCTGCGGATGATTACGAGTGACATTTTTCCACCGACAAAACGCCGTGCGCAACGGAGACTCCCGTACGAAGAACCTGCGTGCAACTACAAGATGGCCGAATGCAAACGATCGCTGCGGATTTTTATGCACAGTGAAAATTGCATACGTTGCAACCATCTGGAGCCACATTGAACTCCGCCTTCTTCCTTTAACGATATTTATAAAGTAATATATCCCCTTTAATTTTGTTAATCTCTCCACTGTTCGAACCTGCAACTATTTTTTTTTTTTTACTAATTCGCACGATTACTCCAGGAATGATCCGAATTTTCTTCCCCGGAGGAACCATTTTGTTCCGCTTATAAAGCAATAATTTGCGGATGTTTTCGCGAAATACAAATTTTCTTTCTTAAAATCTTTAAATTCCTCACTGTTTTCAAATCCTTCGTCTATAAGTTTGATATCGACTTTACAATGGAGAAATAGTAAGAATAATAATAAAAATGGGCGAGACGTATTTTGGGCATCGGTCGCTGTCCCGTCGGCCATCTTGAAGCCTGAATATTTTACAAGGCGGCGCTGTTTTAAGTCGATCCACTTTTTTCTGACGAACCATTAACTTCGGTATTCGCCGATTCGCTCGCGTATTTCGCCACACTGTGTATTATGGCCGCGATGCGCCGATTGTTTTCTCTTTTCTCCGGAGATTTCGAAAACAATATAACGGCTATTCCGCGAGCATGAGACGGCGGTTCATACGCACGAAACGGCGGCTTTACGGCGCGAGTCCCACCGTCAAATATTTATCATTCGAACGCGTGACGATTTATTTTCGCTGTCGGTGGAATCGCAGAAACGTAACACGCGCGACTCCTCCTCGAGGAAAACATCTCGCGGCGTGTGTGCGTGCTCGCGAGTCGAGTTAACTTATTTACATTGCTTATCGAACGTTCTATTCCCCGTTCATGGGACCACGGTATCTTTTCGATTCACTCTCGATTTAGATCGAGCCGCGATACCGTACGCATTCGGTAAAAGATTCTTGCCGTGGGAGTTCTGATTTAGCGAAAGTATTGCAAACTTAATCCTCCATTTTCTTCCATTAAGCATCGTAATTATTTACTTCATTGTTGCGTTTTAAAGCACGCTGTCGTGTCCAGTCTACGATGAGACTATGGTTGTATCATTCGAGGTAACGAAACAGCAGAAGATGGAGCAGAAATAATCTTTTTTTCTAACAATCTTATCAGCTAATAAAAACGTCGGATTCCATGTACGTACGCATTCTCTTGGTATCTTTGCAGTTCTGTGTTTCACTTATGCAGTCTGCGCATAAACATCCGGTGTGTCCACTTATCATTTCTAGACTCCGGATGTTTTTGCGTTTACAGCATCCATTCGTTTTTTCGAACACGGGAGGACGCGAGTGGAAACGAGCATCGACGACGTCTCTATTTTCGCCGTAAGGAATTGTTTGGTTGATCGAATTCGCTGCTCGTTCCGATTTTTACAAAATACGAAAGCTCAAACTTCTGTAAAGATTCTATAAAGATCTCACTCTGTATCTGCATGTTCAACCCTCGCGACAAGCTTCCAACGACTCGCCTACTTCACTGTAGCGCTCCATACCGGAGCAAAAAACAACCCCGGAGAGCATGGCCGCAAATTCACCACTGCATCCGATCGAAAATTATACTAATTTCGTCGAGGCTCTTTCCCAAGAAGCTCTTAGAAGCTCCGGTCGTCGAAGGAGTCCCAGCAGGGTCTGGCGCGGTACTGTCTCGGATCTGCCGCAGCGTAACCGAGATCATCCCCTACTAAAAAATCCTCCTGACTCCTTCGCAGCGTTTTGCAAACGAATTCCCCGGGAGCTCCAGTCGCGGGAGCAGGTTCTCTTCTGGGTTAGCCGAACCCAGACCCTGACGCAGACCCCGGCACCTACTCAAAAATCCTAATTTCGTCACAGCGCTTTGCAAACGAGTCCCCAGGAGCTCTCCGGCCACGGGAGCAATCCCAGCAGGCTCTGGTCTCGGAAAGTATTCCCTTCGTGGCGCTACAGAGCGGCCAGTATACTAATTTCTTGAACTCGTGCTTGTTAGGGGTTCAAGAAGGGAAGAAAGGGTAGCAGAGAGGTGCCTGGCGCTGGGCCGTTGGAGTAGTAATAGAGGGCGAGGAGCGTGAGAGAGGGAGAGGGAGAGAGTGAGAGAAAGAGAGAGACGTTAAGGGAGATGGATGGGGATCTCGTGTGGGGGTAAGGGGAGTCGTAATAGGGGTAGAGGGCGGTGTGGGGACGGGGTGGAAGCGCGATAGGGGTGCGGGAGGCGCCGGTGGAAGGGTGGAAAAGCGAGATAATGGTGAAAACGGGGGTGGGAGACGCTGATGGGGGATGAACGGTGGGAAAAGGGGGCTGTGAGGAGTGAGGGGGATGGAAGGGGTGGAAAGGGGAAAGCCGCGTGCCCCAAGCAGCACCCAGGCCTGGCGGCTGGCTCGTCGGATCTTCGGGGTAGGGTTGGGTTGCATCGTCGTCGGGGGTTGGTTAGGGGGTTGGTCGGGGCCGAGAGAGCTGTCCCTGGTGGTGGTGGTCGTAGGTGTGTTGGGGTCGCGAATCTCTCCTCGACCATTCCACCCCGACGATCCATCGAAATAGAACGCGGATATCGTTCCCGACTGCTCTCGCAGTTCGAGGAATTAACGGGGAAAGTAACCCCCGGGCCTCCTCTCTCTCTCTCTCTCTCTCTCTCTCTCTCTCTCTCTCTCTCTCTCTCTCTCTCTTTCTCTCTCTCTCTCGCTCTCGCTCCGGAGGCCGGAGACTCGGAAGAGTTTTCCACCCCTCGATACGCGACGCTACGGGGACCGCGAACAAATATCCGCTCCCATCGGGGAAGTCCGGTTGCGGCCTGACCCGGGACATAGTCATCGAATATTTCATGCGCGGTATTTCCAGAGGACTGTAATTTTTAAACGCTCGTTCCTCCGCCGGTCTCTTCTTCTGCGACGTCCCTCCGGTGGTTCTTCCTCGGTTGAAACGAGAGCACAATTCAGTTTTTCCTGCTCGTGGGATAATTATTCCAGCAGACTCATCGAACCCAGTAGTCGGCCATCTTAGGCGCAGCTAATATGAACGTACTGTCTTCGAAACGTATTGGCACACGAAGAAGCTACACGTCGGGGACGATACGAGTGTGTGTCAAAGTCCGCGATACTAGGTAAAAATATTGTCTGCGCCGATACTCTGTGTTGTGTACGTGGTGGAACTATTTGCTCGGTAACTTTGAAAAGTAGATACATAGTTCTGGTGTCCTCGCTATGTCGATATTTGTCCTTAAAGGCCTACCACGCTAATGAACTATGAAATTTCATGCTAGAACATTTTATAGGCGAGAACAAATGAAATTTCGAACCGTGCAATTTTTGGAGCAATTTTTAATGACCCTGAAATGGTTGAAAAAATTCACCCTCAAAAGGTCGAAAAAATTCTACGATGAATAAAAGCGGTAGATTCAATATCCGCGACGGTTATGCCACGTCAGGGTAGACATTGCCCTGTAGGGCACTGTCCCAGGATCGTCGGATCGAGAGCAACGTAACCACACCTTCTCGGGGCACTGCTCACAGAGGGCGTAAGACGGACAACCTTCTATTGCTCGTCCTTTATCTCTTTCCCTGTCGTCATTAGCCCCGACGCATTGCCCCGAGACAAGCATGGCGCTCCCAGGTTAAGGGGCTTGTTTCCCATGCTTACTCGAACGCATATTCAAGGTATATCCTCCGTTCTTGCCAGTATATAATTCTCTAACTTCTCCCTCTGCAATTTCGTTAATATTTTCCTAGGAGAAAAAGAAATTTTGGAATCATTTCTCGTGTTTGACAAGGGCGACAGGTACTGTTAAAGGAACCAAAAAAGCTTCACCAAATGCCTCACCCAGTCTGCGGATTTGTATGCAGAATCGTTTGGATGAATTGCGAGCTGTACGACCGACCGTTTAATAATTCCAAGTGGAAAATAATGCGAAGGTGCTTTCGCATGAAAATTTCAATGATTAATGCAGAAAATCCGCGGTCCACTGATCACACAGAATTTCACGTTCAATCCTCGGCAAGAGCAGCACCCCTGATCACCAATTCTCTCAGCATCGATCCGACCTCCTCCCGAAATCCGTTCTCCGAACGAGGAAACAATTACCGCGACATTTTCCCGTCGTCGAGCGATCCGTTTAAACTCGTCGGGGGTGGGAATTGAGACGACGAACGGGTTACGCGTACGGGGAGACGCGTAGGCGTTCGTTCGGAGCGTGGCGGCGCGCGTTTCGCCGTTCCGGCAAACGGTACCGAAAGAGTTGAATTTCGTGGATATCGAGCCCGTGCCCCAGTCTTGTTCCCTACAGCGACAGCTCGATCGATATATGGCGACGTTGCTGAGCGTGAACCCTGGAGCGCTCGCACGAGCGTCGCTCCGCCCGCCGGGGAACTATAGTCCAGAAGCCGGCGCGTTTCCGCGTAGGATCGCGGGACACCGCGCGGTCAATAGTTTCCCCGCGCCAATTATGCACAGCAGTTTCCAAGCCCTTTATATCCCAGAAACGTTTGCCGGTCGACCTTGTATTTATTTACGTATCGAAATATATCGCGGGCAGCCGGCAGCCTCTCTCGCTTCTCCGCGGAGTGTGCTCTCTCTCTCTCTCTTCTCTCTCTCGCGCGCGCGCGCGCTCTCGCGCTGCTCTCTCCGGCAGCTCAGGATTCCGGTTTTGTATGTATGCGCTGCTGGTCGAGGAGCGCTCGAAGTCGAGTACCGGTACTCGAGATTGCGTGAATTTTCCGCCGCCGCCAGCTTGATGAAACAAAAATAGACGGCGCACGCTTGATTTTTCCGTCGAACCCAGCCGCGATACGTGACGCACTTATACGGCAATCCTGCGGCTCCGAGGAACTCCGAGGAATTTCTGTGTTTCCCCTCCTCGCGCTCCTCCGCGCATATTTCGATTATGCACAGCGACCCAGGCTCTAACCTCTTGCGGCACGTTCCTTCCCATAGAACTAAGCTGAATCAGTACCGACTAACTCGATTGCCGCTCAAACCCAGCGCTCGTCCACGTTAAGTCCTTGCGGTTCTATGTCCAGTCACATTTCGCTCCGATCAGTCTTACGTAGATACTCGCTTCTGTAACAGCTGGTTCAAAAATGACCGGCTCGGTTGCCACTCTAACCCATCACTCTTTGGATTTAAAGTCTCGGTGCTATGTTGAGTCGCAGTTCGCTCCGGTCATGTTGGAACTGGCCTATGTAATAGCTGATTTAAAATTGACCGAATCAATCGCTACTCCAACCCATCACTCTTTGGATTTAAAGTCTCGGTGCTATGTTGAGTCGCAGTTCGCTCCGGTCATGTTGGAACTGGCCTATGTAATAGCTGATTTAAAATTGACCGAATCAATCGCTGCTCCAACCCATCACTCTTTCACAGCATCAAACCACCAAATTTTAATCTTTACGTGTTAGGTAGACTCCAGAATCTAACTTGACATCACATTTCGTTACGATCCTTGCGTAGATACTCGCTTCTGTAACAGCTGATTCAAAACGGATTGACTCTATTACCACTCTAACCCATTACTCTTCGACTTTAAACTTTTGGTTCTGTGTTGAGTCTCTTTTGTCCCCCATCAGTCTTATGTGAGAACTGGGCTGTGTGAT
>CM052139.1:3110657-3173968 GCA_028454255.1 Halictus ligatus | reverse complement strand
TAAATAACTTATCGTTTTACAAGCTTAACAAAGAATTTCAATACAAGACCCTTAGTACATTCGCATACTAACACCTGATATAACACGGTCAATTAGTTCCGCGTTGCATCGAAACCGTGTTAAGCAAGACTCGCAAATAATACGCAGCTGTTTAAATAAGGATTGTCCGAATCTAACTCGTGCTACATAGACGCCATTTTCTAAACGTATCGTGTAATGCGAGGCTTGTCGCAATACATGCGCCGTGTTATCAGAGGCATAAGAGGATTGAATATGTGTTGCTGGGAAGACGATAGACGTGTTGCCGATAATGCTCGTTTCTGATATTAAACAATGATTTACCTGAACGTGTAAAATAGCATTGAAATCGCGCACAGACGTGTTTGCACACCTCAGGGGTTGATATCCGGTGCGAATGGTTTCGTTGCCGAGCGTGTACGCGACGTCGATGGCGACGAGACGTTCGCGCGGCTGGATCCCGATTTACAGTCGCGTTCTTCTGAATCGCGGATCAACGTTGCGTGGACCGCTGGCAGAAGTATAGTCTCGGCGCGTCAGCAGCCGGCTGGATGCATATCGCGCGTCGTCGCGTGCGCTCGTTGTACGCGCAAATGTCTCCTTCAACCTTTCATTCTCGACCGGGCTGCGTATCTGCATTAAAATAACGGCACCTCGGCTACGACACAGACGGCAGTCGCCTAACGTGACTCTACGGCTTCGACCTCGAACCCACGCGGCCTCGCATAGTCGTCGGCCTGTGTTCGCTGCCTGCGCCCTCTCCTCTCTCGCGCGTTCTCGCATTAGAATAGGAGAGCAGATAACGCGTGAATTATTGCCGCGATTGCATTCGTATCGATTCCCTCGTATGCGTTTCTCTCTCTCTCTTGCATCCTGATTCTTCTCGCACGCACACACACACACATCGGCAATTTTTACCCTCCCCTCTTCGCCCGGAACGTTTAACAGAAAACCGGTGAGAAAGAGTTTCGTGCACGAGGATTCTCTCCGCTTAGTGTGCCAAGGAACTTTCTACGGAACGATAACAATAGACCGGCGTGTGTATTGTAATAACCGATGTTGATAACCTTCCTTCTGGAAAAGCGTAAATAACAGAAACCAGCCATCGACGCCGCTGGCTTGCTCCGTACATACCCCGTTCGCAAACCCCTAAACTGGTGTATAATCAACACCTGTTCCATCTAATTTTCCACCTCTCGGGCAAGGTTTTAATTATTCGCCTTCGCCCGGTGGAAAATTGTATCGGAATCGCTTGATCTATTCGCACCCCGAAGGCTTTTCTACTTGAACTTGACGCCCCAAGATGGCGGCTGTTCGACGGTTAGCCTCTGCCAGATGGTACGCTAGTTTATTGCTAGGACATTTACGAATAGGAATTGCAAATCGTCCCTTCGTTGGATCACGGAAACCAACGCTCAAATTGTCCCCAAGGTCCTGTGCCCCCGGTTGCCCACACATACCTCGCACAAAAAGACCTACACATTACTGTAGAACCATAGTTCGTGCTCTATACCGTCTTCATAGGTGAAGTTTTAATTATCCAGCTACGCGTAGTAGAAAATTGCATCGGAATCGTTACGGTTACGCTTCCACGGTTGATCTATTCGAGAGAGCCCGAACCCTAAGGGCCCTGCTACTTGAACTTAATGTTCCAAGATGGCGGCTGTCCGTTGGCCGGCTCACCCGATCGTGTGCTACGCCGTTGCTAGACTATTCATGCATTCACAGTCCCCGGGAATTGCAAATCTACAAGCACCGAGGTCTGCGTAGTTGAGACTTCTCAATGAACTACGATCATAAAGAACTCCGCCATCTTGACCCTGGTGTGAGAACGGTCGCAGTTCAAAGCCGCTCGTACGGCAATTATTATACAACTGCGTTTTCGTTCTACCGACGGCAGAGAACTATACAGGGCGATGAGTCGCAGCGAGGAAGTTTACAACGGCGACCGCGCGGGTATGCATTGTCGGCGAGGAAGTATTCGCGAATCGTGTCGCGAATTTACAAAACTACAAACTCCCGGCGAGCTTCGACGACCACGAGACTCTCTCTCTCGAGGCTGCGTTCCCGCCGTCGAACGAATTGCGAACCCTCGTAGATCGGGGGTTTCCGATAACGCGAAATTATCTAATCGATCGACAGCGAGGCGATCGGTCACGATCGTCGCCGCGTAAAAACAATCCGGCGATCTCTCTCTCTCTCTCTCTCTCTCTCTCTCGCTCTCGCCTAAATTCGCCGAGCCCTGGTGGTAACTACGTACACAATTTTCGCCCGAGGCCTGTGTCCGCCGGAGAGCCCCATCCTCTCCTGTTCCCGTCCCCCCCTCTCTCTCTCTCTTTCTCGCACGCTAGCATTCTCCGTCCTCGTTTTTTCCTGCATCTGGATCACGTTGCATTGTTCGCTGCTCGGCCAACGGATATACAGAAGCGAAATGGCAGGAGAAGCCCGAAAGAAAGAAGATCCAGAAGAAAAGGAGCAAGAAGGAAGAAGCCGTTGGACGAAGAAAAACGGACGGCGGGGGGTGAGACGAGAGGAGGAAGAGGATGAGAGCGAGAGAGAAAGAGGGAGGGAGAGAGAGAGGCCGGGAGACAAAGACGGGGAGAAAAAGGGGTGTGAGAGAGAGATAGAGAGAGAGAGAGAGAGAGGGAGCGCGCGAGAGAATTAGAGTGGGAAAGAAAAAGCAGAAAGAGTATGGGGGCTGCTAGAGAGAGGTATAGGTGTTTTTCTTCCAAAGGGGACTTTGTACGCTCGTCTTGGCAGTGGCACGACGCCGTGTAGGAATCGGCCCGCGCGCACGCTTCCAAGGGAGGGGGACAAACGAGTTGTCAGTACCCCGAGAGAGTTGGCCGGATGGCGGTGGGGGAATTGGGGGGGTGGCGGAAAGCGGGGAGCGGTAAGCCGTTAGGGGTGGGGCGGAACGGTGCGGATCGACGGGGCTCGGTGGAGGGGGGGAGAGCAGAGCCTCGGACACGACACAAGGAAGGATAGAATCGAGTCGTGACCGGTGGTGGGGGACGCCCGGCGAGAGGGGAAGGGCGTCAGCTGCGTAGAGGTAGCCGGAGCGGGGCCAGGGGCCGAGGGAAGCGATTGGAACGAGGAGAGCTGAGTCATAGCGCTGTTGCCACGTCCTCGCCGGCCTCGTTGAGGCGTCCCAACGCTGCCGCTTGCGCGACGTTTGCGGCTTATGTCAGTGTCGTCTGCCGAGAATGGTACTGCTCGAAGACTTTTCCTGCCTTTTACACGTATCCACCGCAGACACGGCACACCCAAATTCGAACGAATCCATTTCCCAAGCGAATGTTTACGGCCGGAGCGTGCCCGACGAGTATACGCGTCGCACGAGTATCACTGTGCTCTCTCTCTCTCTCTCTCGCCTATGTCCCCACCTTTTCGAAAAAAGATACCCCATATGCGTCCCGCACAACTATTTTATTCCGAGAACTATCGGTCGCTTCAGTTTCATGAAACACGAAGGATAGGTGCCCTTGTTCGAAGACCGTAAGATCAGAAATTGTCGTCTCAAACAAATTATTCGTTATTTAGTTCCAGAATATCTGTACACGGTACGAAAGATCCGATTATTTCGAACAAAGAAGCCGGGTGGAGGCTCTCTAGAAGGCTCGACCTATTGTTAACCCTTCGTAGAAAATAATTCCCGCGGGGCATTGTTAATTAAGGACTAAGAAGAATGAATCGGCCACTTTCTATGTTTCGTTACCGAAACGAAACGGACGAAAGGCAACGTTATCGTCGCGTTGTATACCAGTGAACTGCAAGGGGTCAGACGAACTTGGTTCGATACCTCCCAGGGAGATTTTGCGAGGCTATGCTCTAGCGTCCTCGTAGAGCCCGACAGTATTTTTTATTCGATTTGGCGAGATTCGAGACGGAATCGCGGGGGGCAACGGGGACAACGGGGAAAAGTCGTGGAACAAAAGCCTCCTTTCTTTGTTGTTATCCCGTAGCGCGTTCGTTCTGCATTGTATTCCTTTTTATTCGCGCTGTTATTCGCGGAATCGTAGAACTTCTCCGCGTATTGTTGCGGTTAAATCGACACACTCTCGCGCTGCCCTCGGAAATTCCAAGATCCGGAGAAACATAAAGCATTCGATCGGTGGACCTGGTTTTCCTCCGCTTCGAGCTTCCTACGCTAAATTGCCGGTGTACCTGCGAGATGTTTATCTTTTACGGGGCGGAGAATCGAATGCGGCGCGCGTTGCGTCGGTCATCGGGCTGCACCACAATCGGTAGAGCAAAATGGCTAAAATTTCGTGCCAGTCTTTTACGTAACACTTGGACACTCACTAATTTTCCGTAATGATAGTCCGAGAGATCTCGGCGGAGTCCTCCGCTGGTTTCCGCGAATTAAAAAGATTATTCGTTTCCGTCAAGATTCTTTTTCTTTTCGGTTTCGTTGTCGTGGTGATCGCAGCATCGAACGCGCCGAAATTGTTGTGTGTCACGCGTGACACGTTAATTGATTTCTAGAAACGGAAAATTTCCCCGTCCCCCCTCTTTCTCTCTGTCTCTCTCTCTTTCACGCTTTCGTTCTCGCACATACTGGCCAGAGGGACTCTTAACCGTGGGCCGATGTATTGATTTCCTGTACGTCTACCGTTTCAAACGTAGAAAGACAAACGGCCGTCAGACTGGATGCCGTCACGGCGGTTCGTGAGATTCGGTTTCTCGGAGGAACCGGCTGTATTTCTTTTTCTCTCTCCCCCCCTCTCCGACGGAACACTTACGTTCTAGAGGGATAACGATTTCCACTGTGTCATCGATCGGACACGTTGCTACCGAGAAAGAGTGTTCCCTATCGAGACGAACGGTAGCGTGTAACCGTGTACGTAGCAAGTACAACGCCGATCACTTGAACATACATATACATATATATATGTATCGGAACATGCAAGAAATTTGCAGAACGTTCACACACTGTTCCAAAGCGTTCTACTACAGTGCCACTGTTGATTCCCAACGACGCGTATCCCAAGTTCGTGGACCTAGTCGACCATTTTTAAGGCGACGACCGACGGCTGCACCGCCGTGGCCGCAGTAAGACGTGTCAGCGTCGCCGACGGCTAACGGAGTGCGCGGCGCTATCTCCTCTTATTTTTCCACTGGTGGAAAATCCAACTCTGACCTAGAGACTTGAAATTTATGGAAAGTCATGGTAATCTGCGTCCACATGAAGCAGAACTCGGCTCCTCCGCCGCCGCCGCCGCCTCTGCACTTCGTGGAGAGGAACGAAGGAATTGAGCGGACGGGAGCGAGTCTGCCGAAGTAAAATTCCTCGGCGAGCAACCAGCGGGGACTATGGAGGGGAATGGGTACGGTTTGCGGCTCGCTGGCCAGCCAGCCAGCCACCGTGGCACTTGGTGCTCCCCACCATCGCGGCCTTCTATCTTATTCCTTCTCCGCTCGTCCCTCCCCTCTCGCCCGCTTTCACTCATGTATGCCACAGAAAAGGACGTTCTCGGGCGTTCGGTGTGTGCGCGGGAGACTTTTCAGCGGTTCGATTGTGTGCGTACTCGCTCGCGCGAGGGAGAGAGAGAAATAGAGAAAGAGCGCCGAACGTTTCACGCAGGAGAATGTGTGGGAGAAGAAAACAAGGGGTTGGAGGGGCGAGGGTAAGGGGAGGACGGGGGGAGGGAGAGAGAGGCTTGTGTATGCGTACGAGAGAGAAAGAGAACGAACGAACTGGGTGGGATGGGAACTCTTGCGGCCACGACGCACAGAGCGCGATCGGTTCTCTTTCGTAAAATGTCACGCAGAGAATAAACGCTCGATACCGATAATCGGTACGAATAAATACATTCGCGGTTCTCTTCTACTCTCCCCGTATTCTTTCACTGATCCATCCCGTTTTCTCTCTTTTTTCATTTTCTCCTTTTCTCGATTCACTTTGCTCGACAGAGAGCACCGTCACGGTACGAGACAACCGGGTCCGTCGTTCCCGATCGAAAAATCTTAAGACGGCACACTACTCCAACACGTCACAAATCGAACGGCCGAGAGAGTCTCGGGAATTTCCGTGCGTCGCGTCGGACGCGCGGAGAACGTGGAATCGGAACGGAACGGAACGGAACAACATGGACGGCGCACGTCGCGGTAGCCATTTTGTCTCCGAGCGATCTTCCAGTGGATGTGTGCCGATGTTGCGACATTTAGAGCTTATTTCGGTGTTCTCTCCTTCCGTCCCCTCGCACCGTCGATCTTTTCTTTCTCTTTCTCGCAGCAGCAGGGAGATTATCGAGCTTGAACCCAGAATTATAACGAAATCTCTCGTCCCCGGGGCTCTACCTCTCGGGACAAGGACAACATCTCCCCTGCTGCTACAGTTGCAGGAAGATCCAATTCGTTTCGACACGGCGGATAAACGTGTTCGACGAAATGTTCGAGCGAAACGAAGTGCAACGAGGGAAGATAAAAAACCGTTATACAAAGACTCTTCTCCCGTGCCCCTTTCCTCGGCGTCGAATCACACGGCATATGGAAGAGGGGCCACGCCCCGTTCGCCAGGCGATCCGACATATCACGATAGAAAAAAGTGTGCCCGGGATATCGTGATAAACCGAACGTGTGTGTCCTCCGACCGTGGCATTTCTCGTTTTATACGAAATACAATCCACCGGTTTTCCTTGATTTTGTAACGGCCTAGCAAGAACTCTCTCTCTATCTCTCCTCTCTCCCCCTCTCTCTCTCTCTCTCTCTTTCGATCTCTGCGCAGCGAAATATCCAAGCGCGAACTATTAATCCAAGGTGCCGCCCAATTCTCGCGCATTCCTCTCTCTTTCTATTCGCGTGATCAAACCGCTGCTTGTGGAGTGTTAACAGAACAAACAACGGTACGTCTCTAGTGCATTTTTCCGCTGATGCGTTATTGGCTGCGTGCGTCTGATCCGGGATCAAAGAAGAAAAATGGAGAGAAAAAAAAAACGAAAGCTTTTCTTCGGAAGAACGCACAAGGAAATACGTGCGACTCACGCGAGATTAGACGAACAACTCCCCGAGATACTCCGTGGCCGTTCGAGCCTTTGCGCTTGCGCGTAATGTTCTTCTCCCCGTCGGCCAATCGGAATCCTGCGATCCCCACCGTGTCGGCGCCGTTCGCCCTACCTCACCTAGTAAGCCCGTTTCTACTACTGCCGAGCTTTCTGTACACAGGGTGTGCCAGAAACAACTTTGGCTCTTTGTTTTCTTTAATTTCGTCGAAATTCAATATCTCGGGACTCTACAGGGTGAAAACAAGACGCGCTTTCTTTAAGTATACCGATCTGAAGTCGCAGCCGAGCAAAGTGCCAGACGTCCGACGGTTCCGCTCTTCAAAACAACCGACCGGTATATTTACTGAAAAAATTCATGCCAACCCGAGAAAACCGTTCTTTACGCTCACTAACCTGTACAAAAGATCGTTCCCGGCTGTGGTCCGATCGGTCAATTTCAATCGTCGAAAGTCGATCTTATTTACCGCTTATCTTTGCTCCCGCGTGCCTGGTTGATTAAATTTTTTGCGTGTGCGCGCGCGTCAGGTTCGGGAAAGGGGACTTGGTAAAACAGTCACGGCGTCTGTGTGCATTTCTTCTCCGAAATCCTAAACCGTTTTAGCGAGACCCTCGTTCGTCCAGCGGTGACAACTTCCGGCCATTCGTCGAATCCGCATGTCATTCACGTTCCACACTGACGATCTTGTTGATTTCATTTGTCTCTCGAGAGAATTAGACGAAAGACGTTATTACGATATCGAGGCTATAAGCGCTGCCCGAGGGCAAGACCTAGTAGGCGTGGTCACGTTGGTTCTCGTTCCAGCGGAGAGCCCTGGGCAGTGCCCCACGGGGCAATCCGAGCTCGTAGTACGATTTTCTCGATTCTATACAAACTTACACGCACCCAACACACATACACAAGGCGTTCGCTTCGAGTTGATAGCGACCTATCTGTTGTTAAGCGGCTCGTCAGCTTGGATTAACGATGGAATTTTTAATGTTTCAGGTATGGACGCGTGCAGAGCGTCAAGCTGCTGCCGCGGGGCGAAGAATGCCCCGTGGACGGAGGTACCGGTGGTTCCCTTGGAGAAGGCAACGAGGGTGGTTCCGGTTCCAATTCTGGGAACGGTGGCAGTGGCGGGAGTAGCGGTTCCTCGAGCAACACCGGGGGTGCCTCCGCGACGGTGGCGTTCATGGATATCAAGTCCGCAGCGAAGGCCCACGCGACTGAGCATACCTTGGACGAACGAGCCCTTACCACACAGTACTACGAACCGCAACATCTTCAGCACAGGTTTCCCTCGCACGGGTAAGTTCATTCGCGTCACATCACCCCTAGCAATCTCTTTGTTCCTCAACGGATTCACCTACGCTGGACCCTGGTAGGGTAGGCGAGCCTCCTTTCCGTCCCTACTGCAGATGATTTTGAATGTTTTGACCCTTTGCACTCGAGCGGCGCCGATACGGCGCCCTGCTGATTTCAAATCTGATCTCAAAATTTGTCTACGACGTCAGGAGTTTGAAAAAAATAAATTTTCGTGACAAAAACTAATGAAATCATTTTTATCGAAAGTTCTTTGACTTTATTGGGATATGGGGTTTATTATGATAAACACTCAGTTGATTTAATAAGAAAACTGATTTATTTAAAGAGATTCGGAAGGACTCCTTTAGCTCCTGACACCTCGATACTCTGGACGAGACTAACGAAAAATGTGCAACGGAAAACCGTTGCTTAGGTTTGAAGCCAGGAACGAAAGAAAAAGCCTGGGCCTGAAATGTGTTTATGACACCCCCCGACCCTTAAGAGTCCGGGTACTGCCGGAGACCCATTGCTAATAGTAATATTCAGGCTCCGCGTTCCTGGCAAGTGTTTCTCAACACAAAGATCATTTTTGCTTATATGTACAATTAGAGATGAAAAATCCAACAGACTTTGAATCCGTTTTCGTCCAAATTGCCCACTGTGCGACGCTGCTGCGGCGTTACAGGGGGGGTTAAAAATTACACCTACTAAAATAAGGATATATTACACGTGAAGTAATCAACTTGAAATGGACACGTAAAGTAATACAGTCATCATACTTATTATAAAGCTGTTTCTCGGAATCCTACTAATCACATCGGTGGTGACACCGATTAAACAAAATCCTCGATTCGCCTGTACTGTAATCATTGTTATACGTGTAGCACGATCGAAAGTCGAGATATTTTGGAAGTCGAGAAGGCACGTATTGATGTCGGTTATCGCGGATGAGTCACGTTGCAGGAATCGATTAAATTCTATTATGTCATCCAGAAGAAATAATTTCCCAGCTGTGCAAATACGAGAAAATTCCCGAGGATCGTCTTTAATTTGGCGACCAATAAATTCCATTTGAAATTGTTGTATAACCGGATGAGTTATTGACACGTCCGACCGGGCACCTATACCTGGGAAATAATCGCGGAATTTACGGCGATGTAATTGCTGGTACAATCTGGCGAGCAATTCATAAGAAGTATGTATACACCTTTTTCGCGATCATTCGATATTGGATCGTAGTGATTTACTATTACACCGCGTGCTGCCGGGAAACACGGCATTGCCGACACGTAGACTGATTGTATCAAATATATGGGTTTGAAGCAATATCTGAGATTTTATTGGGTGTCGATTTGCTTTTCAGTCTGCGACCGGTATACCTGAACGTTACGTTCATATCGGTTTATTCGTATGCACGGAGGCATGCATAACCTTATCGCCGTGTATTGTTACGTTATTATATGTATGCATATAAACATTATTCCACATATTTCTACTCAGCGTTATAGCCAAGGTTACCCGCCGGTGTCGTAATTTCGCAATATTTAATTTTATTATAACCTGCCTGTTACGTAAAAGTTACAAAACAATTTCCTGCTCGAGAACCATTTATTGCCACTTGCAAAAACTTCGTTAATGCAGCCGCAATCACACCTGCAGCAAGAAGTGGCTATAAAGCCATCGAATCAGCATGCGATCCTTTATTCGAATGATACGGGTATAGTGATCTCGCGGAGTACTTCGCGACTGTTTTTCGCGGTCACTTTCGCTGCGTATAGCACGTGATGTGCGCCTAATTTCTTCTCGAAGGACCACCCACACCGATGTGGGAAAAAATGGTGATGTTGGTTGGTGACCACAGAATTTGTTTAACTACAAAAGTGCGTTTCCTAGTCCGTACCCTGAACCCGATAGACCCCGTTGGTCTTGCGCTTATTGATCTGAACGCGAAGGCTCCCAAAATTGATCTGCCTTATTTCTTAACTCGAATTTTGCACCCTTATCTGCGTGAAGGGTGGGAGTAAGGAAAGTCTTGCCCTTCGCAGGAAGTGGACGGCAAATTTGACAACCGTGACGAGTGAGGCCAGGTCAGAGGTTCGTCGGTACCCGTAAAAAACCATTACCTTCACCCTGGCCGTCACCGTTCGAGGCTACAATTTAGGGTACGTCGAAATGACCGGAAAACCCTTGAAATTGCTGCAGGATTCTTGGACATCTGCAACCCAACTGTCGACCGGTTCGACAAACCCAAAAAGTAAATCCGCGTCCGTGTCATAAATTGTTCCTTGTTGCTAGCCTCGACAAGTGACGTGGAAATTGGACGACACGTGCTACACAATTTCGGCATAATGTTTAATCAATTTGAATAAAGCCCGCCCCGGGTTCAGATTCAACGCTGTCAGTTACCGGCAGAGCAATTTACCGACCTCGCAGAGGGACAAGCCGATGAATGCGGGGATATAGAGGGTGCACCGGTATTGATGGTGCAACCGTGGGAGGGTTGATTCCACCACGGCCTAGGGATAGGGGTAGACCAACCAAAATATCTTACGCGGCCTAGGAGAACCTTGAAGAACAATCGTTTGATACCATACGCTGAAGAAAATGAATATTTTAATATGTCAACATTTTTTGACATGTCCATACGCATTATGTATTGAGTATCATCCACAACGCTTACGTCATCAGAATTCTAGGAATATTAAAATATTCGTTTTCAGTGATGTGCTATCTTTTTGTCCCGTTTGCGGACCACAACATTTACGTTTTCGTTCCTACAATTCTGTTGGCGTTAATGTCGTGGATAATACTCGGTACATTATACATACTGATATGTCAAAAAATGTTGCAATATTAAAATATTCGTTTTCAGTGTATTCAACTAGATCCACGAGAAAATTTGGTTAAACGACTGACTAAGTCGTCTGGAATCCCGAATCGAGAACTCGGCCTACCATCAATACTGGGACACCCTGTATATGGTCGCGGAAGTCATGTTCTCCCGTCTATTTTTCAGCGGCGACCATGCTCGTCGTACAATGGTACCGCGATACAATTATACCGATATCGCGAGCTCCGTAGTCCTCGCACGGAATCGGATTCGTGGAAGTAAACAGGCCGATAATCGATCGAGGGAGGTCGGTTATCGGCGGCGACGCTCGAGCACATTAACGTACCAATCATAATCCTTGTTCCCCTGCCGTGCCACTTTTCGGACGTCAAAAACGTTTCTTGCCACGCACTCGTTTTACCGGGCCACGTGACACACGCCGTTCGCATACGCGTGTATCACATACACGCACAGCACATATACATCGGCCGGTTGCTGGCCTGGCTATTCCGGTCTCCGTACGTGTTCGCCACGAATCACCTTAGGGCCGCCATACACGCTCATTCTTGCCGTCGGTTATGCTCGCACAGTCACACATTCGATGCCACGCAGAGCGTGTGTGCGTGCGTGCGTGCGCGCGAATCGGCCAACTTGCAAGAAAGCATCCGCCTCCAATTTGGACCAAACTTTGTGGGCTTGTAGAACAGCCAAAAATAATGGATGCACAGTTGTTTTTTTAGCTACGACGACTAGAGTCCGAAGGGTGCAACTTCCCTCGAGCAATAGACCCTAGAAAATGCTAACTGTGAAGGATTCAGAAGCAGGACACGATTTGTCCGTTGTGTTTGCTTTTATAGTTTCATTGACAATCTTGGGACACTCATTCAGTACAATGGACTCATTCATTGCGGCCATTTGTTTAGGTCGTGGGTATCTCAACCTGAAGGTGCGATTTAATTCTATCCTCGAGATCTTTTAATACTGTCTCTCGGTATCAATCACTTTCTAACCTGTCCTTCGAAGGGAGACGCCGAAAATAGGTTACGCAGTACTGATCCAACAACGAGCTTATAGCGTTTCGTACGAAACACAGTTCCGGCAAGTTCCCATCGAGAACATGAACTGTTCGTGCTAATGGATCAACGAAAATGGTAGACAAGCTGCAGGAACTCTTACCCACGACTTCGGAAGAGGTGTCGGGATAGGACGCGCGAAGAAGAGAGGTTATGCGTGTTCGTGCGGCTCCGGCTCCACGATCCGCAACTTCCTGCTCGAGGTGTACGGTCCGAGCAGTCCCGAGTGAAATAAAGACGATGCTCTGACACTGCTGGTCGCATACCTTATTCGCACTCGCGACAGCGCCGCGTTTCCACGAAAAGTCAGGTGACCGTGACGACGTGGTCATTCGCAATGTTGCCATGTCTGCCGCCGCGCTGCTACGTGCGCTGACGTTGGATATCAGCCGCGTCAGCGCGGAGGAAGAGCGGTTTTAACCGGCAGTAGCGTGCCCAGCGGAGTCACGGGCCCTTGCCCTTGGAAGCCGGAATTCCTCTTAAATTTACAGTATTTTGGATGCCGCAGGAAAATCCACTTCCGGTGCAGTACCCTCTCTGCCCGTCTTAATAAAAATCACGTCGACCCGGAACAAAAATGAGAACCCTGACAGGATTAGTAGGATAAGGGTTGTTTTCCGAGAGTATCGAACAATTATTTTCGTCCGTCGCGGTAGCGTTTACCGAAATAACAAAGATACCGCGTCCCTAATGAGTTCGTAATCAGGCCGTTAACGAAAGTCATGCGACTCTTTCCCGAGCGTTTATCGGAACCGCGCGAAATAATCGTCACAATTATCGACAAATAGGTGTACGTCTGTGCGGCGATGACATCATTGTTTGCGCTCCGCGAGTTGATAAGTCCCGCGATTTGCATGCGAATCGTCCGCGTGGACTGTACATCTGTTGAAAACACGCGACGGGGTTCGTGCCTTTCGTGTTCGCTGACCCTTTTTGGCTCTATATCGGGCGTGAGCTAGATAAGTAGCCGATGGTTACTTTCTTTTTTCTTTTTTTTTCCACTAGTGAGCTATCCGACTATGTTATATTACATTCGTCAATAATATAATATTTCCCGTGTGTTCTACGTAGGCGAGCAGAGCTGATAATTGGAATAAATTGCATCGCACGATACCGAAGCAAGTTCTGAAATAAAAGGGAGCAAACGGACCGCAAAGGGCCAAGGCAGTTAGGGACTCGGCTACTTAACTGTAGCACGGTCTCGTTCGAACGAAACGGCCACTTTCCCAGCGAAAAAACTATACCGCGATTTCACCGAATCAGATAGCAGGGACCATGTGCGAGCTCCGAACGAAATTCGCAACTTTGTGCCGCGCTATCAAAGAGCATACGCGTCCGATGCGACCATGAAAATATCTTATCGGCCGGCATGACTCGGTGGACGCGGCGGCGACCAGCGGTTTATGGCGAACTTAAACACCGAGATTCTAGGAAATTGTGTACGTCGCCCGTCATAACAAAGGAAACCGTATTGCGCTCTCGCGGGAGGGTGGAGGAAGCACCTTTCCAAGTTGAAAGCTCTCCCAAGGATGCGTTCGCCAGACGGAGAGCAAACGACGCGCGGATTTATGGCACCGGGCGCGATGCGACACCGCTCGCGCGTCGCCTTTCGAACGGTACAAAAGATGCTCCGTTTTTTCTCCGTTTCGTTTATAACGGTTCGATAGCACGCCGGTTATTGTGTCCGAGCTCATTCAGGCCCGTTATCTGCCTCTTGATCTCGTCGGGATTATCTTGTCCGATAGGAGCCATCGATGATTGCGTTTTTTTTAACGGCGCCTTAAGGTGTGTCTGGGGAAAAAATTCTCACTGTTGCTTCGACGTCGATTTCGATGAAAATTGTATTTCGAAGGTTACTTAACAACACTTCAGCCACTGGAAGCCTCTTGATAAGCTTATGCGGCAGCGTGTTGCGTCAAAATGAAACCGAAGAATCTAATTTCAAGCACCAATACCAAAGAGAATCAGTAGATTGCGTTTGTCGATTAAAAAATTGCTAAAATAAATCCCTGGCTGTGAGTTTCAGACCCGGAAACAGCACTACATGATCACCGAAGGAGAATGCGTCAATCGGGTTTTCTTATTTACATGGGGGACTGTGGCTACAACGTAGGACGATTTAAAAACGTGGATGGCTCCGTCAAGTCGTCATTCTTCGGATCTCCCTGAGTCATGAATTTTTAGAAAGCCCATACCGGGTGATCACCGGTAAAAGATGCGTCAATTCTCTCTTTTATTTGCGTCGGTATACTAACTGAAACATAGGAGGATAAAAAAAAATGTGGATAGCTCCGCGAAGTCGTCATTCCCCGGATCTCCCTGAGTCATGAACTTTTAGAAAGCACGTACCGGGTGATCGCCAGCAAAGAGACGCGATTGCGTCCCTTATTTGCGTCGGAACTCCAACGAATTGAAAGGTACGAATGACTTCGTAAAAATCGTGACTCTTCGAGTCTTCCTCGTTCCCCAGCAAAATTGGACACGCGAAAGCGAGCTGGTTCGGTTCCGTTCCCGAGTACGCGAGTTTCGCTCGCAATAACATTATACTCTCAAGGTTCCGACGGACATTTTCGCGTATCTGCCGGATAAACAAACAGGCCGGCGAACAACGGTCACTCTGCGACTTCCCGAAGATGCGTTTCGCCGCATCCGCGTCGAGATATCGAGTTGCCGGATCGGTCGCGTGACTGATACCACCGCCGTGTGCGGTATCGTTCTGTCCTTCGCACGCGAACCGATGACCGTGCGTTCGTCCGCGAATGTTTTTCTCGGACGATGGTCGTCGTTTGTTTTCTACACGCCGGTGGAGAGACAACAGAGACGGTCGTGTCTGTGCGTGCCGAGCGAAACCGGTACCCTAAGTTCAGAACACGTTCGATCCTGTTCGCCTGTTTATACGCCGAGAGCGGCGATGCCATCTTGAACGCGCGCCAGATCGCCCGATAATTAACCGATTGTCAACGGATCCCCTTATCTCGCGAATTTCGTAAACAACGCCGAATTATCTGCCGGCATGAGTTATGCGCGTGCAATCCTTCGACGGGGCTTCGTTCGGCTTTTCGGTATTTAGCATTCCATCATAAATTCGCCTTTACGTCCCGATCGGAATTGCAACGAACCGAATAATCGCGAAGCTCGACACGGTTTTTCGCACAAGCGAATGATGGACGAGCCTCGCGAGAGATCTTGTCCGCGTTTCGCGAGCGCAGGTGCGCTTCTACCTGCGCGTCGTCGTCGTCGGGTTCGACGAGGTACAAGAGCAAGCAAACCCGTGGCGAGGGCAACGGCACTTGTCGCTATAGGACGTCGTAGGAGTCGGTGACAACGAGTGCAGCGTGCACTTGCACACACCGCGTCGATTCTCGCGTCTGCGAGCTCGCGAACGGGTGGCGCACGTCGCTGGATCCGAAAGAGCGCGGATCGCATTCGCATACCCCATGGGGACGTCGAGGGTTGCTGCCAGACGGCCATTGTGTTTCTTCAAGCAAAAAATATCAGGGCGTTTCAACAATAAGAAGTTCGCAGCAGACCGATTTGAATAAAATTGAAAAGGAGATGTAGATTAATAACTCGAGAAGCGTAGATTTACGTGTCCACCCGCTCTCCCGAAATTAGGCTCATCGTGGGCCCACGAATTTGTTTCTTTCCAATATTTAGGTTTTCTCCATTAACCCCTACGATTTATTATACGGTTTCAGTGATTAAAACATTTTTGTAGTCCGTAATTTCCTGAGAAAGGTAGAAAATTTATGTCTACTGTATATCGGTATGTCCTTCTGTAGCTGTACATTCAAAACGCTAAAATAGAATTTTATTTCGGATTAGAGGAAATTAATAACATACATATTTGTTAGACTCTGTTCAGAATCTTCATCACGGGTATGACTCGATATTGTAAGGCAAACGGTTAATGCTGTAAATGTTTGAGGTTCCGAGAATATTCAAGCCGGACGTACAGCCTCCATTGCAGTGAAGTAAAATGTTTTGCGATATTTTTATGAGAAACAAAACTTAACAGAAAACTGAACAAAATAATTTTTTAATACGCAGAAAATATTTCGAATGCTCGCTATAAATGCTCGGATGGTTCTAATGCATTTATTAAACAAAAACAAATGAAAAAAATTAAAAAAAGCTTCTCTCCTTGCAGAGTTTCATCAATCGATGCGATACCGCGTCCAACATTAATAACTGTAAACAATAATAATTTGAGCAGTGGGACAAGGGCGGAACTAACTTTTTCATGATTATGTAGAGGAAGGTGTGCCGAGAATATTCCAATTTGTTAAAACCCGGGATTCTTTGGGACTCCAAAGATAATGTCAATTGCAAGAAATTTGAAAAATTTATTACATTTCATTGAGTATTATTTTTTCGGTAAATTTTGTACGGTAATTATTAATACATGGAGCGGTTCCCTCTAACATGAAAGAACGCTCTTTACTGTAAAGAAAAGAGAACACAAAAATATTGAACAGGAACATCAGATCTTCTGAAAGAAAAAATAGAAAACACTATCCATCAAAAATCCGACTTTAAGTCGTCATTTCCACTGAAAGACTATATCAAATTGTATAAATATCTTCTATTTCGAGACTGATAGACGTTTAAGAAATAGTATATGAGTATTAAATATTGATAAGCGATAGTCGATTTTTTTTAAAAGAAATGTCACACGATTTTCCAATCGGAACCACTGTGACCATTGCAGTCGGACGTCTCCTAATCGAGCAACAGAACACGGCGACGCGAAACGAGTCTTATCCCGGCAGGTAACGCTCGTCGCCGATAGCCCGTTTAATCGGTCGGTCCCTGACGTGTAATCTTACGTTCGAAAAAACGTCTGAAGCGCGAGATTAAATCGTCGTAATCCAAGGAGGAAAAGAGCCCGTTGTTTTTCTTTGATTTCGATCAGCTTTACGCAATCGGCGCCCGATAAAAGTCGGCTCTCGAGCGCGCGGAACGTTATTCAACAATAATGACTGCCGGTCGCGATTCTTTCGTTTGTTTTATCTCGCGGCGGGGCGGGATCGAACGTGTATCGTACCTACAGAAATGTGTAGCTCCGCCGCACACAACAGGAAGTCGTTCGGCGTAGATTAAATCGACGAAAAGAAAGTGCCCCGGCGCTCGCGTGGAAGGAAATGATAAAAATACGCGGACGCCGTTAGCGTCGCAGGTCGCTAATCGCCGGAGGACGACGTCGCGATGGATGCACTCGTGGAATTTGCGCGGGTTTGCCGTTAGCATAACTGAATCCCACCGGCGGACAAACCGTAGGACAGTGTCCACTGACCACGAGCAAATCTTCAGGAGCGCGTACCCGAAATTTCGGATCCGAGTCTGAAATTGCAGTCGGGTCCGGGATTGGTTGTTACTAGTATTATACACGTCCAGTAACAATTTAGCGAATTTGAGAAAATCAGATTTAAATTTATTAGGATCCCTAACACATGTTCTACCACCCGGAAAGTAATTTTCCAAAAGTGTCACTTGACACGTCCATCCTCTAAGCTCTTCAATTGCGAAAAATGAGAGCCGAATAAACAGTTCTTTCTTTTGTTAATAATTTTAACGAGCTGAGAATGATTCATCGACGCGTTAAATTGTATTTTTGAATAAAAGCCGCAGTTCCGGGTATTATGCGTCTAATTTATTATCATTTCCGTTCGTTCATGTCGGTTTCGTCCGTTTTGTCTGCGTCCGTTAACAGTGTCTACATTTTACAACTTTATCTAAATTATAAACTGCAAAAATGGACACGTGTGAAGATTATTTTAACCGGGATTTTATGCATTCATGGCAAAAGTGGACACGTGAAATGTCTCCGTTCAGTAGGATGGACATAAATGATAAATAAAATAATAAATATATTGACTGCGCGTCGCACGTATTTGCGAAGCGTTCCTCTAATTTCGTTCGCACGACGCGACCACCAATTTCTCAAGCGATTTCGCACGTTACGACCCGAATTTCGCAGTGTTTCGTCACCGGTCGTCATTATCGTATCGGCGAGTGGTTTCGCAAGCACCTCGACGATATTCGTACGGGTTGCTCGGCCGTCAAGGTGGACCAGCTGTTTATTTTGTATACAAATTGTTTCTTTTGATCGGCCCGATCAAACGATTACGACGCATCGGCGTTGCACCACGTCGTAACGGTGAAATCGACCGTTCGATGCCAGGAATTTACCAATTCGGAATGGGTACAAGCAATATTTTTTGTATAGACTGAATGCCCGTTCAATGAAAACCGATTTCACGTCGTCTCGAAGCATACTCGCACCTGAATTAATGTTCGATTCTCTTTTGCGTGCGAATTAAGCTGTTATCGCTAGATAACTGGCTGGTATAACTCTAAACAGTAAAAAAATTTAATTTAAGAGTAGCAATGCATTTCTTGCAATTTCATAAATGCATTAAAGACAAACAGATTCCTATTTTGTTTCTATGTCTTGCAATTAATGCAAACAATTCATGCATTATGGCGAAAATGGGCGGGTATAATTCTAAACAGTAAAAAAATTGATTTAAGAGTACCAATGCATTTCTTGCAACTTCATAAATGCATTAAAGACAGAAACAGATTCCTATTTTGTTCCTATGTCTTGCAATTAATGCAAACAATTCATGCATTATGGCGAAAATGGGCGGGTATAATTCTAAACAGTAAAAAAATTGATTTAAGAGTACCAATGCATTTCTTGCAACTTCCTAAATGCATTAAAGACAAACAGATTCCTATTTGGTTCCTATGTCTTACAATTAATGCAAACAATTCATGCATTATGGCGAAAATGGGCGGGTATAATTCTAAACAGTAAAAAAATTACAGGAATTGAAGTGCACCGAAGCATTTCTTGCAACTTCATAAACGCATTAAAGACAGAAACAGATTCCTATTTGGTTCCTATGTCTTGCAATTAATGCATACAAGTCTAAACAGTAAAAAGATTAGAAGAATGTTAACGATTGCGTTGACAAAATAATTGTTGCGATCACTGCAGGTGTTCCTGTACTCGATCACGATAAAGGATCTAATCAATAATCCTTTATTCTATCGACTCCCGTGCGTCGATAATCTTACTAATTACACGGTGCGCGAAATTATAGAGTGTCGTATTTGTCGTGAACAGTTTGAAGAGCTACCCGCGGGAATAAAAATGAACCGTATAGTTTTGTAACAAGTTCTCAGAGCAAAACACGTTGGGCCGCAAAGGATTAATCTTTCTAGCGCTACCGAGGGAAATCATTCGATACCGTCCGGCCGCGAGGCGGGGCTCTGGCCAGCGTGGACGGAAACCGCGACGCTAACGAGGAAAACCGACCGATTCGTGGAAGACGATTTTTCTCGAGAATCGGCGGCCGGCCGTTCCCGGTAGCGGGTTTATCGGTCGAAAGTTTGCGAACGCGGCTCGTTATCGTGCCGCAGCCTCGAAGGTGGATGCTCTCTCGTGCATCGGCGGCGTGCAGTTAACGATATGCACGCGAGCGAGCGTAATCCCGTGGACGCATCGGCATCGGCAGCAGCCTTTCACCGAACGAACGCCTCCTCCCGTTCGTTCCGTTACCATACGGTCACCGGTCGCTTATCTCTCACCTTCCCGTGAAACTCCGACCTGAATTTCTTTAAAGGCTGGATTACGCGTGGCCGTTTCTCGTTTCTCGTTTCTCGAACGATCTCGTTTGCCCGGCGATCGAAAGAAAACGGGACGTTGCCATGCGGAGAGAGCAGGGAGAGGCCGAGAGAGGCTTCTGCACACACACACACACACACACGTACACACATGAACACAGAGGCTCCGAGAGCGGATATCGGTGGCCGACCGGAGAAATTTTCCGTTAACCAGACGCGACCGCCCTTTTCCTCTTTTGTTTTTTAGTCGCGAGATCGCCTTTGTACGGGGATCGGACACACCTACCACCGTGTGCCATCGCCGTTTGCATAATCGAGCGCGGGACACCGTTTGCCCGGGGACTCGGACAATGCTGCAAAATAATAATCCTGCCTACAGCAGTTCAATTCTCGCGAGCTGCGCATTCTTTTCCCGAAGAACTATGCACGCATCCGCAAAGAATAATTCGGCATAATGCTGGCTCCACACTGTGGCAACACTCGGCAACTTTTATATCGCTTGTTGCCTTATATATTTGTTTTTTAACCGACAGAAATGTTCTAATTGCGGTGGTTGTAGAGGATATGAAGCGAGAGATTGATTTTCCTAGGAATTCTTTATTTCTTCTCACTTTTAGATATTCTGTGCTTGGCAGGTTTAACAATTGGCTTTAGTGAAAGGATTGCAATTGTTTTGCATACAGCTCCCGAATAAAAATAAGAATATTGAACGAACAGTTTCGCAGCCCGCTGTACAACGTTCCTTTCCGTTTCTCCGACGTCCGCGGACAGGTCCCGCGGCAATCACGTTCGCGATTCCGATCGAACAGTTTCGGCCGGCGGTGGAGATGCCTAATCTCGCGCACGTGGTCCCGAGGCAAGGTAGCAACAGCCTAATAAAATCTCCGCGCAGAATTCCCGCGCGCGATAGACGACACGGCAGTGAAACATAAATTCATGTCAACCGACCGAATCGATCGGTTTCACCTTCTCGCGCCGCGCGAGGGACCCTACAGTTTTGACACGATTGAATAATAAATCAGCCGGTGTAACGTTTTTCTGAATCGACCAAGGACTAAGGCGCGGCATATAGTCTCGACTGTATTTCAAGCTGACAATTATGCGGAGAAACGGTACGAGAACTAATGAATTTTGAATCGGAACCTTCGCGTCTATGCTTCGAGTCGATCAATTATTCCTTTAGGGTTTCTGGCGAATATCGTGCCCCGCGTACAGTGCTCATTAGCGAATCTGATAGAATCGGAGCGAATTCGGTGCCTCTTTCTGTGATACGTCCACCGGGCTCGCGTTCGGATCAGTGTCGCGCGCCGGGGTATTATTGAATTTAGCCGGGGCACGCATAGGATACAGCATTCATCGATTCGGGGCCGTTCAACATCGCCCGAATGAATAATTTGTTCGGCAAAATAGAGCCGACCGTAAACGGAGGCATTGACGTTTGCAGTTTGTTTCGTTTACCGGCAGGTAGCATGACCGTTCAACCGTGCGGAATAAGAAAAATCGCCTCCACACTGTCTTACACTCGAAAATGTTAGTTGACATCTCGAATGGCTTCACAGAACAGAGACATACAATAGTGCACACGTCAACACTTGCCATTATTTCTGACTAGGTTTAGACATTCATTTTTATTGTGACATATCCAGACAAACTGAATTTCATCAAGATCTATAGAATTCAAAAGGGTTAACACAGCATCCCCCAATAATACATTCAAAACTTCTAGCTTCATTCATTAAATTACTCTGAGTTTGTAAGAATCTCTGGGAATGATATGTGGCGGTTAACGTGTCAAGTGTCCGAGTATGATCAAACCTAAATCCGACGTCCTGCGTTTGCAGAATTCGGAAGGATTTCAGCGGACGTTGAAGTATCATCGTATTTCACAAGTTTAAGAATAATTTTCGGTCGCACAGTTCTCCACGGCAGAATCAATTCGGTCTGCCGTACCCGGCGTAAGGGCGAAATGGGGGGTAGTTATCCGTCCCGAGATCGGATCGAGGAAGCCGGTCGCGGGCTGCAGCGGGAAGCGGTGATCCTTTCGGGCTGTCGTTAACGCGATTCCCGTGTGTTTCAGAAGTTCGGAGGATCACGGATCGAGCGGGGGCAGCGGGGGAGGAGTCAGCGTCGTCGGTGTCAGCGGGGGCAGCGGTTCCGGCATCGTCAGCGGCGGCGTTGTCAGCGGAGGAGGCGGCGGCAGCAGCGGCGGCGGCGTCAGCGGCGGCGTCGGAGGTTCCGGCGTCGGCGGCGGCGCCGTCGGCAGCGTTGTCAGCGGCGGTGGCGGCGTCAGCGGCGGTGGCGGTGGCGGCATCAACGACAGAGGAGAGAGGGACAGAGAGAGGGAGAGGGAGAGGGACCGGGAGCGGGACAGAGATCGAGAGAGGGATCGGGACAGGGACCGTGACAGAGACCGGGAGAGAGAGAGGGACCGGGAGAGGGAGAGGGAGAGGGAGAGGGACCGGGAGCGTGAGAGAGACCGGGACAGAGAGAGGGGAGGAGAGGGATTCGAGTCACGCGGCTCCCACGGCAGTTTCTACACCAGCGAGAGAAGTAGCCGAGGGGTCGGATCCGGGGGTGGTGTCGGCGGTGTCGGCGGCGGCGGCGGCGGCGTCGTCGTCGTTGGCGGCCATCCGGCTGATCCTTCTGCCGGTGATCCTGGCGGCTACATACCCCGCGGCCGTCCACCTCCTGCCAGCTCTTACCACGTGACATCGACCAGGGCGAGGGATCGGCTTTACTCGAGAACCGGCCCGTACGCCTCCGGGCCGCCGCCCCCGCCCCACTTAGATCGTCATCGTGGTGGCCTGCCACCGTCCTCCTGGTCGGCGTACGAGTCGACGACCTCGAGATACGGGAACGCACCGCCGCCACCCTCGCCTGCCAACAACGACGCCTACCAGGACGAGCAAGGTAATTGCCCTTAACGCTACCTATGAATGAACACTTGAGCTACCTGTCTGTCGGAATTAGTATTCGCAAATCGTTATTTTTCATTTCCCGAGAAGCTGTTCCTATAAGAAGGCCGTTGCGTCGTTATTCGGTTCTTACACGATTCTAACAATTTTTGATGCTTGTAGCTTGCATTCGAAATCTGGCATAGAATGGGCCAAATGACCACATGAATGAACGTCCATTTCTAACGGAGAAACAAGGATACCATACCCCCCAGTACCCGGATCGCGAAGGGTTAACAATACTTTCCTCGGGAAGAGCTAAATCCTACAAAATTCTAAACCACTCTGTGTATACGTGTTGGGACATCGGTGCCCTGAGTTTCAAAACATTCGAAGAATCTAAAAATACTGTTGATCCGTATCGTTAAAATGACCGAGAAAAGAGGTCAATTGCTACTGTAGCTCCGGCGATCTGCGATCAAGGGCAGTTTTTATTTCGCATAGAGACTCGCAGTCTAATTATAGGACAGGTCCGAACGCGAAGGCACACTGAAGCTGATAATTTCACGAAACCTAGACACCGATGTCCCGTATCGCAACGTGTTCCAGCTTGTATAGGAGTCTTTCCGCGCGAGCATGCTTGCCAGCTCAGCTTTGCGTCTGCGTCCGCGTCTGCGTCCACCGCGTGTGTTGTTTCCGCAGGTGGATACGTCTATCTGTGTGTCTCTCTGTCGCTCGTTTCGACTACATCTTGCTTTCCCTCTCGCTCAAAATGCCATATACGTTTCGTTGACGTGCGTGTGGGTGTGGGTGCGCGAGCGCGAGCGCGCGCGCGCGCGGCTCTATGATTCGTTGGCCTGGGACACGCGGGCTCGTGTGTTGTCTGTCGCCTGCCCCCGGCCAACACGTGGTCATGATCGCCAAGGCGCCTCGCGATTTATGATCGGTTAGATAAGCGGAGCCCGAATCAGAGGTTTTGCAATCGCGGCTTTTATCTTATTTGCCGAGACGCTCCTCGCCGGTTCTCCCTTTTATTCTTGGCTTCAAGGTGCGCTTCTTCGGACCAGCGTACGCTTCTCGCGGCTGTGCACGTTGCTGTCCCTCGGGTGCACTTCATGCGATCTCGTCGTACTGCATTTTTTGTGCTTAGAAGATCTACGGAAGATCCGCGGACGAAACGGGCGAACGTGATATTTCAGCGTTTCTCGGAGAAGGAAATTTGAATTTCATGCTATTAGCTATCACACGCTGCTCGGAGAATTGTTGTCGTCAAAGTCGTGTCATTCTCGGCGGGCTATGTTTATGTTTACTGGCTCGTCTCCGATAGACAGTCAACATCGACAGTTATACCGGTGATCACGAAGGTGAAGGAAGTCGTGCCCTCTTATTTTGAATATTCTATGATAATAATATATAATATATAATAATTATATATATATATATAGATAATATTATAATTATTATACAGTGACTAGCGATGTCAATCGGCTTAATACCGAGTTAAAGGTGAATTTATTTGTAACTTCGACTCCCACCGCTTTCGTAATCACCGGTAGCGTTAAGTAAGACCCATCAACGGCGGTTCATCCTATTAATGTTGACGAACTATGTGCGTGTGTAGATTACATTCGTCGTGTTGTTCCACTAGGCGGCGGCGGAGGCGGTGGAGGCGGCGGCGGCGGCGGCGGCGGCGGCGGTGGTGGTGGCGGCAGCGGTAGCAGCGGCGCGTTACGACAGCACAAAAAGCAGCGAAGAAAATCGCGAAGCGGAAGCAGCTCGCCGAGCGGCAGTAGCCGTTCCGGGAGCAGCAGCAGCAGCCGCAGCGGCAGTTCCGCCGGCAGCACTTCCGGGGGCAGCACATCCCCCGGTAGTTCGCCGCACCGCACCGGAAATGCCGCCGTCACCGAGGACCGCAGGCCGCTCGCAATCTGCGTGCGTAATTTGCCGGCACGCAGCAGCGACACCTCCCTCAAGGACGGCCTCTTCCACGAATACAAGAAACACGGGAAAGTGACCTGGGTGAAGGTCGTTGGAGCGGCCGGCGACCGGTACGCCCTCGTCTGCTTCAAGAAGCCCGAGGACGTGGAGAAGGCCCTCGAGGTCTCCCACGACAAGCTGTTCTTCGGCTGCAAGATCGAGGTCGCCCCCTATCAGGGCTACGATGTCGAGGACAACGAGTTCCGGCCGTACGAGGCCGAGCTCGACGAGTACCATCCGAAAGCGACGCGCACTCTCTTCATCGGTAACCTAGAGAAGGACGTCACCGCGTCCGAGCTTAGGAAGCATTTCGAGCCGTTCGGCGAGATCATAGTAAGTCCCCTTATATCCCGGTCCCACGATATCGTCCGAACCAACTCTCCTTCCTCCTGTGACAGTTTCTGATGCTGGAGTCTTCTTCTAGAAAATTATGAACCACAAAGGCGTTCTAATCGCTGCAAACGTAAAATAAATCGTAGTACAAACGCGGATCTTTGTCCTGCGCCTTACATCGTAAAGTCGATATTAATATTCAGACGAAAGACGTGCACGGTGTTGAAACGACAGGCTGATTCTAATGACTATGTTAATACTCGAGTGACGCACTTTTGATATTTAAAATTAAGATTCGGAGATGTTTTCGAATAATATAGAGAGGCTCGAGTAAACAACCCGTGCATGTTTATCGTCTGGAGATTACACTCAACTAGACTCGATGTTGGCAGCGACGGGGGAAGGTTAATGTAAATGTTTGTTGTTACAGGAAATAGATGTTAAGAAACAGGGCGCGGTGACGAGCTATGCCTTCTGCCAATACTCCGACATTGGCAGCGTCGTCAAAGCTATGCGATCGATGGACGGCGAACACCTGGGCGCCAATCGAATAAAACTTGGATTCGGAAAGTCCATGCCCACGTCCTGTGTTTGGGTTGATGGCATTGGAGGTACACAACAAGTCTTGCTCTATTGCCAACAGAAAAAAAAAAATGTTACACCTAGTAAACGATCTCAACGAGAATATCTAGCAGAGATAGAAACGAATAGACTGCAGATCTTCGTGCAAATAATTCTTCGTAAATGTGTCTTTACAATCTCAATAATGGTAAATTAAAAGTATTGGAACTCGTTATTGCGACGGGTACCGGCAATCCTAGTATCAAATGGGATTTACCGTGAGATTTTATCGATACAGATTCTGTGAATTATTTGTAGAAATTGTAGATCTTGTAAGCACGATAATTGACCTCTCGGTACCACTTTCATATCGCCTACTGAAGCTCACTGATTGTCATTATAAATGCATAAAATCCGCAGTCTATTGACCCCTTTCGGTCACAACTTTTGCGCCAATAGTTACTCAGTTTAGTGATTTATATTACGTTCACTGATAATGCTCCAATTTCATGGAGTATAACAATTAGAGTCTAACATTACAGTATCCGTATTGCGGTACATACGGGAGTACAATTTCTTTGGACCGCAAAAGGTTAGCGATTTATCCTGTTCAGGATGATCATGTTGAACGTTTCCTTGCAGATTGTATGTCGGAAAAGTACCTGAACATGCAGTTCCATCAGTTCGGACCGATATCCCAGGTCGTAGTGGACCGAGAGCGAGGACACGCTCTGGTCTTCTTCGAGCAGATTAGCTGCGCGCAAGCTGCTGTGAAGGAGATGAGGGGCGTGGCTCTTCGTGGTCGTCGGCTGCAAGTCGACTTCGCCTCCAGGGAGTGCCAGGAGACTTTCTACGAGCACCTGGAACGGCAGGGTATCGCTGGAGAAAAACCTTGGGACACAAGGCCCTCCCCTGCTACCACCTTTGATGTCACGTATGTATACTTTGTACACTACAGTGCACAGTTGCGCACTACAGTGCCCGGTTAACCTGGCATCCTAGTAAAACAATCAACTATAAAGTATCTCAACAAATCAGAACAAGTTCACTGTTCTCCACGAAATCTTATACGCTGCGGGTTTAGAATTATTTATACATTTTTGTTGCCTGTGCAAGGGTCGACCAAGCTTTGTATAATCTTAGGAACATTTAAATACACAAATTATAGAAATATTTTCTTGAGAAAATGTTGAACAGTGAACGTGTTGAACTTATTGTACACACAGGATGTTCCATGGGGTATTCGACAAACGTTTCTGCAGTTGCAACCAGGAGAACCGTTCATGGAATAAGAAACATGAAGCTTAACCCTGGAACGATTAAGAGGGAGGTTTAGAAAGTCAGTTTAGAAATTGAGTTTCCTGAATGAACCAAATTGTAAGGGTTTTAGAATGTAAAAGGACTATATTCCGTATTTTTCTAAATATGTCCATGCTTTCGACACTATCACTTCTAATTCAAGTAATCAATTCATGTAAGAGTACATCCATATTCTCCTTTTCTTTTTTCACTTTCTGCTAGTATAATTACTTGCAGGGTTTTCGCGCCAAATACGCCACCGTGCAACTCGTAGTATGACGAATAGAATCGCCTGTAGACCGCTTTAGAATGAAGTATTTATTTAGTCGTCAGCACGAGAGTCCATGATAGTCGCGAGTCACGTGGACGGGAAGTTAGCCGGGCGAACTAGTCGGCAACCCTGCAGAAACGGGTCGAAGGTGTCCCAGGGGATGTTCCTGGATGTACCCGATTGCCACGAACGATAACGTGAAATATAGTACAACCGTTATTTGAAGGATTCCTTCCAGGCGGGAGCGCAGCAGTTTCGACTCCGGGGTGACTGTGTCGAATTCGAGTGGCAGGTTTACCCGCTACGAGACGCCCCCGAGGTCGAGAACGGCGAGTTACTCCCGCACGTCTGGAGGAGGAAGCACGCCGGGCGCGAGTCCGGCGCACCCGACCGCGATGACCCGCAGCAACAGGAGGTCGTACCAGGACACTTATTACGACGGCGACTACAGCGAGCCGGCGCCGCGTAGGTTTCGCAGCTACGACGAGTTCAGTCAGGGCAGCGGGGCCAGCCACGACGACTACCAGAGCAGCGTGCTCGGCGACGGCAAGTTGAACGACGACGACTGTCCCCCGCCGTCCCGACGGCACGCTGTGCAAAGCGTCGTGACCAGCGTGGAGCCGCCGGCACCGCCGCCGCCTTTGCTGCCGCCCTCCGACATCCGACACCTTCAGAAGGAGAGGGTCCACCTGCTCGAGCAGCTCGAGGAGTGTCACAGCAGCGGCGACGAGGTCGGGTTCGCGCCGAAGAAACGCGCGAAGCTCGACGGCGCGTCGACGACGATACTCTGCGAGGACGACGAGCCCGAGATCGCCTCGTTGCTCGTCACCTCGCACTCGAGTAGAAAGGGCATGGACATCCGGCGTGTCAGTGATAGCAAGGTCGTCGTGCATCACGGCACGAGAAGAGGCAGCTGCGAGGGCAGGGGCCCTGGACCTTGCAAGCGACGTCGCGACGTCACTAGCAGGTGGGTGCAAGTCTTGCCTAGCCAGAGCTAAGCTAACGAGCGTGTCCCGTTCGTTCCCAAATTCTCTAATAGCTTGTTTCCAGGACGTACCTCATATAAAACCTAGCCTGTTGCTTATGATATCCCGGAGACAATTTGTATCCCAAACTATATAGCTCGTTTCAAGACTCACTTCTCGACTGAAGTAGGTTGCTTACGATGTTCAGGAATCCTCTCTACCTAGTATATTAAAGACATGTGATCAACAGGAGCGGGGGGAAACAGATGTCGGCGTACTTTGCAAGAGAGACAAGCATCCTAGAAAACGGTTGAACTAACGTGGCAAACAAATGTCCGTTGCAGGCACCACGAACACCACGACGGCTCACGGCCAGGCACCCCGTTGGTGGACGAGAGGCCGGAGAACCTGGTGCCGAGCGAGCCAAGGCGGTTTCGCGAGCGTAGTCACGAGGGTCCTTTGTCGTTGCCTTTGCCGAGGTTCGCGACCCAGATGCTGAACAACAATAACAACAACAACAACAACAACACCAGCAGCAGCAACAACAACAGCAGCAACAGCAACAGGTCGAGCAACGCGAGTCTCGCGAAGGTCGCGAGCCCGCCGTGCGCGAACCTGTCGACGGCGCCGAGTCCTCGCGCGGCTCCGCAACCACCGGCCTCGCCGCCACCGCGTCACCCGAGTCCGAGCCCGACGAGCTCGGACAGCGAAACCGCGCCGCAGTCGCCGAGCCTCGAAGAGAGGATACGGTCGCTCGACGAGAAGTACGAGAAATGGTCCGGCTCGAGAGCGTTGAGCGCCGCCGGCGGCGACGCCCTGGCCAAGCTGGACGCGACGGCGTCGGAACGGTTCAGGTTTCGGCACAAGCTCCTGGACATGGACCTACACGAGGTGCAGCCGTCCGACATTGTGAAATCGGTTCTTGCCAAGCGGAGCGTGTTCGACGAGGACTCGAAGCGGCTCGAGAACTTCAGCGAGAAGTACGAGCCCCGAGAGTTCACCGGCGTGCTGAACGTCAGCTCGATCATCGGCGGGACGAGCGGCCTGACGTCGGCTGTCGGCGGCAGCAGCGGCGGCGGCGGCGGCGGCGGCGGCGGCGGTTGCACCAGCAAGGTCTGCCTGCAGTATCCCTTTCCTAGTCACCCGCCTGTACAGTCAGCCGGCAGCGGTAACAGCAGCAGCAGCAGCAGCGGCAGTGTCAGTGTCAGTGTCAGTGTCAGCGGCAACGGCAGCGGCTCCGCGTCCACCGCCGGCCAGATCACGGGGTTGGGGGGCAGCATCGCGTCACTGTCCTCGAGCCTGAACTTCACGACGTGCGTGTCCACCGCGCTGAAGACGACGGACCCGAGGGCGTCGGTGCAGCACAATTGTGTGCACCCGACACCGGCCACGCCGATCACGCCCGGCACGTCAATCAAAACGGTTAGTCCCGAATTACCACCGGTCTCGTTGCCGATCGGTCTTGGCAGCGGGACGACAGCCAGTAGCGGCAACAGTAGCGGTTTAGCGTCAGCTAGTAGTATTCTTAGCAGCAACGGTAGCGTAAGTAATATACACGTTCTCGGGGCGTCGACGAGTCGAGGACTGAGCACGACGACGTCGTCGTCGGCCCCGCCGCCTCCGCCGCCGCCGCCGCCGCCGTCTGTCGTCCCGACCACGGTTCCGTCGACAGTCGCGTACCCGAGTACGGCGCCGGTCACCGCGACGCCGACAACGACCACCGCGACCTCGTCGGCCACGCCGGCCACCGCGATCATCACCTCCTCGACGACCAGCGCGTCGACCACGACATCGTCGACCGGCCAGTACCAAACTTCCATGCCCACCGCCGTCACGGTTCTGCCACCGTCTTCCACGACGTCTTCATCGTCGATATCGTCCTGCTCGTCGTCGTCGCTGTCCTCCGACGGGTCCCGCTCCCGGGTCAGGAAGGAGATGGGCAGCAGTCGGGAGAGCAGGGACTCGCGCGACAGCAAGGACAGCAGGGACTCGAAGTACAGCAAGGGCAAGGACTGCCAGAGGAAGTCGCGGAAAGAGGACGCGGACGTCGAGAAGAGTAGCAGCAGTCGCAAGGACCGGGAGGACAAGGAGTCCGTGGCGAACGACGTCGGGGACTCTGATAGTCATAGAGAGTTCAAGGAGGCGAAGGAGGTCCGGTACGAGAGGAAAGAACGGGAGGAGAAGGAGAGACGGGAGAAGGACGACAGGGAGAGACTGGAGAGAAGGGAGAAGGAGGACCGTGACAGACAACAGGAGCGGAAGGAACGGGAAGAGAGGCGGGAGAAGGACGAGGAGAGACGGGAACGGGAAAGGCTCGACAAGGAACGGCAGGAGGACAAACGGGAGAGGGAGGAGAGGGAACGGGAACGAAAGGAGCGGGAGGAGAACGAGGCGAAGGAGAAGGAGAGGAGGGAGAAGGAGCGGCTGGATCGCGAGAAACGCGAGCGAGAGGAGAAGGAACGGCAGGAGAGGAGGGAGAGGGAAGAACGGGAGAGGCGAGAACGAGAGGATCGGGAAAGGAAAGAACGGGAGGTTCGGTTGGAGAGAGAGAAACAGGAGAAGGAGCGACTCAGGAAAGAGAGGGAAGAGCAGGAGAGGCGAGAGAAAGAGGAACGGGATAGACTGGAGAGAGAAAGAAGGCGGGAGGAGAAGGAGAGGATCGAGAGGGAACGGAAGCGCGAGAGGGAAGAGAAAGAGAGGCTCGAGAGGGAGCGGCGGAAAGAGAAAGAGGAACGGGAACGAGCAGAGAAAGAGAAACGGGAGAAAGAGGAGCGGGAGAGATTCGAGCGCGAGAAACACGACCGGGAGAAGAGGCGAGAACGCGAAGACCAGGAGAGACGAGAGAAGGAGAAGTCCGAGCGCGACAAGAGGAGAGACCGAGAGGAGAAGGACAAAGAGAAGAGAGACCGGGACGACAGCAGGCGACAACCGATCGAAAATCATCTCCATCAGTCCGTGTCACAGTCGCAGAACCAAATCTCGCCGGCTCCGGTGTCCATCAAACGGCGGTGTTCGTCGCAAGATGGACCGCCGGACGAGGACGCGAAGCGCATGAAGATCTCCGACCACCGGAGAGACAGCAAAGACCGGCCTAGACAGAACAGGAGGTCCGAGGACCGGAAGCACCGCAACGACTCCCATCGGTCCAGCCGGGAGAGCAGGGAGAGCCGCGACAGTAAAGAGAGCAGCGGTTCCACGCAGACCCAGGACAGCAGGGACGCTCACAGCGAGATCAACCGGGAGTCGAGCAGGGAGAACAGGGAGAACCGAGAGAACCGGGAGAACAGGGAGAACAGGGAAAACAACCGGGAGGGGAAGGAGAAGCAGCGCAGCAAGAGAAACCGCTCGGAGAAGGAGTCGAGGGAGCGTAGCCCCAGGGTCTCACACGAGTCGGACAAGGAGTTCCTGTCGAGGCTGGAGCTCTCGAAGCGAAACGATTCGAACTCGCCGAGCGAGCAGACCTCGGTCAGCTCGAATCATTCCCGGGAGATACAGCAACACCATCAGCAGCAGTCCTCTCTGAACCTGCACAGCGACGTGGACGACGGTCCGCTGTCCACGCACGAGCTGCAAGTGGCGAGACACCCGTCGGCCACGGACACCGACAGCGACGAGCCGAAGAAACACTCGATCTTCGACATCGTGGACGACGAGCCCGCTTACATCAGCATGTACGACAAGGTGAAGGCACGCTCGACGAAGAACATGCAGAAGCTCGAGGAGGAGAAGCGTCAGGTGCGCCTGAAGGACAAGTTCTCGCAGCTGAAGCAGAGTCGAGCGAGACGGGAGGAGAAGAAACAGAGCACCTCCTGGGACGGGGACTCGGTGTCCAGTAAAGCTCTGACGGAGGACGAGGCCACGTCCGAGTCGGACTCCGCCAGGGCGAAGTCGTTGTCGAGGAAGGGGTCAAGGTCGAGGATCCACTCGGACACCAGCGAGGAGGAGGAGTCGTTCAACAACAAGATCCGCAAGGTGAAGACCGAGAGGTTCCTCGAGAGCGACGTCGACTTGGGATTCGCCGACACCGAGGAGAAGCACAATCCTCTGGAGACGTCGACGGTGGTCAGCAGCGTGCACGCGAGCGTCAAGGAGGAGCCACGCACGTCGGACGACGACGAGCGGATGTCCGTCGGGTTCCGCGCGAACCATCCCGCCATCGTCGTGAACAACCACGAGAGGGACTCGCGGAAGAAGTCGCACAAGAAGAAACAGAAGCGGCAGAAGATCTCGATATCGACCGAGGACAGCTCGAAGACCGAGTCCTCGGAGAGCATCGAGCACAAGAACAAGTCGAGCATCCCGAGCGCCGTGGACTGCCGGCCGAATCACACGTCCGAGGCCATCACCGTCGCCAGCACCACGACCACGTCGTCGGGCTCGACGGTGTTGGAGAACGCGGACGAGAGAATACGGTCGGACAAGAAACAACGGAACAAGAAGGACAAGAGGCGAGACAGGAACGGGGACGACAAGGCCAAGGCGAGAAGGAAAAGGCTGAACAGACAGGAGGCGAGAGACTCGCAACGGATGGAGGACATCTTCGGGCCGTTGTCGGACGACGTCGACGACGGTCCGTCGAACACGTTCTTCAACCGGTTGGGCAACATCCCGTCGGAGAACAACGCCTACGCGTCCGACAGCGACGGCGGTCACAGTCCGGTGCTGGACGTGGAGCGCATCAGGAGGAAAACGGACAGGAAGCGTCGCCATCAGCCGGAAGACGAGAACAGCGTGGACCTCGCCGAGGCCGGTCGGGAGATCGAGGCGAATCTGCTCGGGCTGCCGAACTCGCCGAAGTTGGACATCGCGTGCACCGAGAGCAACGACCACGACGTCTTCCGGTTCACCGACGACAACGACAGCGTGGAACAATCGACTCCATCCACGGTCCCGGAGAAGGTCAAGGAGAAGAAGAAGAAGAGAAAGAAGTCGAAGGAGGAGCGCAGCCGGAAGGACTACCATCATCACCACCACCATCATCATCACCATCACGAGAAAACCGGCGAGTTACCGTATCTCGGCGCGGATCCTAGTCCCCCGCGAGCCAGCAGTCCGATCGTCACGAAAACCATGTCGCCCACGCTTCCGACGCCCAGGGACACGCTGTTGAGTCCGATTCCGAAGGTCGCGGCGAACGTGCCGGCACCGCCGATGACGCCGTCGATGACACCGTCGATGACGCCACCGGTCACCAGCGGAATCCCGAGCTCCAAGCAGGAGAAGAAGAAGGAGAAGTTCATCCCCGGGTTCGGCATCGAGATCGACGAGACGATCCACGAGAACGCGGTGAAGAGCATCTCGGAGCCGGAGGAACGCGAGAGCGGCTGCCAATCGCGAGGCAGCAGGGAGGAGACGGACGTGACGGTGCCGACGACGCCGCCCGCGCAGACCGAAGACAAGCCAAGGGTCGCCATCTCGCAGGAGGAGACCGAGGACGCCGTTGCCGCGCTCTTGGAGGAGACCTTCGGTGCTTCCACCGAGGACTTCTCCTACGAGGGCGAGGAAGAGGACGCGGAAGCGGACGACACCGTCGGCCCGCCACCGGAAGCGCCTCAGGAGGACGTCGAGGAGATGCAGCAGGCTGTCGAGAGTCTGAACCCGTCAGCCGGCGAAGGGGAGACCGACTTGAAGCCGGACACTCCGCAGAGCGAGCACGACCTGCAGATAGACACCGACACGGAGGAGGACCCGAACTACGAGACGTTCGACCTGACGCAGCCACCGAAAACGCCAGACATTCCATCGTTCTACAAATCTCCCACAAAGACTGTCAACACCGTCGCGCCGTCTCCGGCAGCAACGGAGAAGCCCGTCGAAGCTAGAATCGCCGCCATACCTGTGAAACCGCAGAGTCCACCAGCGTCAGTCATCGCCCATTCGTGGTCGCTGAACGAGAAGCCTCGCGAAGTGGTCAAGCCCGTACCGATCGAACCCGTCGACACGAACGTCAGCGTCTCCAGCCCGGAGGGAATCACCAGCCAACCCCATCGGGTCTCGGCGTCTCCGCCTCCGCCGTACAAGCAGCCCGGTCTCGGGCCGTGCAGCGTGCCCATCACCGGAGAAACACCCAGGATCGCCGCAGCCAGTCCCAGACCGCCTCCCATCAGCGTGCAACCGCTCTACCAGAAGCTGCCCGTGTCGCCGCAGTCGCAGATGGTGCCTATGCGTCAAGCCTCCCCGAGGATGCAGAACATATCCGCCGTTTGCACCACCACCGCCTCGAGCCTGACTCCTCTGCCGCCGTTGGTGCCATCCAGAATTCCACCTCTGGTGCCGTCGCAGCTGTCGCCGAGGATCTCGCAGCCGTCGTCCCCGAACGGACAATGGTCTCGAAACCCGTCGTTGAGTCCTCACGTGCCCAACGTCGGCAAACCGTCACCGCCGCCGACGAAGATCGCCGTCAGCGTGTCCGTGTCATCTCTGAGACCGGAAACGCCCGCGCAGCAGATCTACTCCACCGCGGCCACTCAACAGCCGGTGATCCAACACGCTCCCGGCATGAGAGCTCTGGCTCCCAGCTATCCCAGAGGCGGCCTGCCGCCGCTCACACTGAATATTCCACACCGTCCGTACATGCCTGTGAAAAGCTCCAGGGACCTGGCCATAAGCGGCAAGTCGGTCATCGAGACGCTGCTACCGGTCAACCCGAACGAGCCCGCGCAACGGCTGGAAGAGCCTAAGCTCTCCCCGGCAGTGATACCAGAACCAACGAACAAAGCGTCCACGTCCCCGAAAGTTCCTTCGCCGAATCAGCCGCCCACCTACATCCCGGAAACGGCCAAGATCGAGATCACCGCGAGCACCTCGAGCCCGGTGTTCGGCAAGCCGAGCGCGATGGCGGACACCTTGTCCTCGAGATCTCAAAAGCAAATCGCCGCCGGCCCGATCACCACGGACAACAACCTGCTGTCGCCGAGGCAGAAGCAGGAGATGTCGAATCTTCAGCTTCTGACCACCCACGTGCCTCGATCGTCGACGCCCAGCCCGGTGATCGTCGCCCACGGGCAACCCCATCTGGTCCACAAGTCTGTCGTGCACAGCATCGGGGCTTCGTCGGTCTCTACGGCGAATCAGTCGTTGATCAAGACCGTCGTGCCGATCGTCTCCCAGCAGATCCCCCCGCCCGCGGTTTCCGTTCCCATCCCCGAGGAGAAGTGCGTGATCACGCAGACGCCGTTGCCTTTGGCTAACCAGAGGCACTCGCCGGTGCCGCAGAGCAGCCAGATTCCGAAGCCACACATTCCTCTGGTGTCCACCGTCTCGCCGGCCATCATCACCAGAACCGTGCCACCAGTCGTATCGTCGATACCAGCGACGCCCGTGATCGAGAGCAGCACGGTCGAGTGTCTGGAGCCGCGGATGCCGCCCGATCAGGAACTCGAACTGGATGCGAGCGCCAGGATGGCTCAAACAGCGCAGCCTATGCAGCTCACTCCACCTATTCAACCCACCCAGCCGATGGAAATGATCAAGGACGAGCCCGTCGAGGTGAAACACGAGGAGCCTGCGATGAAGGAAGAGTTCCCGAACAACGAACCCGCTGAGTTCCCTCTGAGCCAGCCGGTGAACGTCGATCTGAAGCCGAAGCTCGAGCAACCTGAGCTGATCAAGTCGGAGATCATCGTCCCGAAGACAGAAGCTGTCGACAGTCTCGTTCCGAAGATCGAGATCGAAACGCCACCGATCAAAGTGGAGGCGGTGAACGAAATCAAGGAGGAGGAGCCGACGAAGGACATCGAGGAGACCAACATGGAGGAAGAGCCGGCGGAGGATCCTTTGAAGGAGCCGAGCACGGACCCTCTCGCGATCGACGTTTCCAAGGAAGACCCGGCGGACAGCAAGGAGGACAGCGACTACTGGTCGGCGAAGGAGGTGAACATCGAGAGCGTGATCAAGAAAGTGGACGCTCTGTGCGACGGCGAGGGCAACGACGGCGACGAGGAGACTCAGCACGGCACGAACATCGGCAACGAGAACCAGGAGCCTCCGAAGACCGAGGCCGAGTGGTTCAACGCGGAAATCGTCGAGAACGAGAACAAGAAGACCTTCGCGGCGAACGACGACCAAGACGAGGGCGTGGAGACCTGCGAGAGCGAGTTGACGAAGAGTCGCCGCGGCAGAACGAGAACCCGGAGGGGTGGCAACCGCGGCGGAGTGACCACCAGGAGAAGCGTGAAGAACACCGCCACCGTTCCGCACAAGCGAGGAGGCAGGACTCCGCGGGGTAACAAACACCACGTCGAGAAGAACAAACTTCCGGCGGACGTGTACGAGTTCCACGACGACAGCGAGGAGGACAACGCCGGCCGGCCGCGGCTGATCCTCACGATCAAGTCCCCGGTGCCGAACCTGACCGGTCCGAACGCGCAGCCAGCGACACCCATAGCTGCGGTGAAGGAGGTCCCGCCGGAGGAGTTCGTCTCGCCTGCCGCGAACACCAGGAAGTCGAAGAGGCTGGCCGAGAGGGACGGCAGCAGGAACACTATCGACGACGTGATAGAGGACGTGGTGCGGGGATCCGCGGCGAACAAGGGTCTGGTCGGCAACACCGGGAACGTTCACGCGACCAGAAGAAGCACCAGACACAACAACGCTCCCCGACCGGTGCAGGCTTCGTTGCAGCTGACGGAGCCCAGGAAGTCCCCGAGAGGCGTGCGGAAGTCGACGCGAAGGACATCGGAGAACGACGACAGCAGCGAGGAGAAGATCAAGGAGATCGTGCCGCCGCCGCCGCCGGAGTTGCAGACCAAGGAGGAGAGCGTCGTCGTCCCGTCCAGAGCCGAGACCCCGAAGACGGAGGAGCCAACCAGTCAATCTGCTCCCTCGCCCATACAAAAGCCGGTCTCTCACGAGCCGATGACGCTGATCGATCCCGTGACTGGGATGCTGATACCCATGAGGGAGTCGGAGGAGGGCCAGTACATCCCGGTCTCCACGGCTTCCGGTCAAATCGCCATCAACAGAGCCGACACGAGAACCACGCCTGCGATTATCACCGCCAGTCCAACGACGGAAGTGTTGAGACCCAAACCGGCTCAACCGGAGAACCTAACCGTTGCGGAAGAGCCGAAGAAGGAACCGGATCCCGTGCCGATTCAGCCGCAGGCCAGTGTCATCACCAAACCGCAGTCTCCAGCCGTTCAGGTTACTCCGACGATCAGTATTGTGCCTACAGCTACGACATCCACCACCGTCACATCGATCACAACGACAACTGTCGCGACGCCTCAGACAGCGCCTACCTGCTCCACGCAGTCCAAACCTACCAGCCTCAAGGCTCACGTGTTGAATGCTAGCAAATTGGCAACCCCTGTGCAACAACCGCCCATCATCACCAAACCACCAGCCGCCCCCAGTCTGCCCAGTCAATCGATCGTGCAGAACATGGCGAAGCTGACGCAAACGGTGCAAGGACTCCACTTGCAGATCCCCAACAGAGTAGTGTCGCCTAACTTGAGTCCAAGGGCGAAGCAAGCGCCTCAGATCAGCGCTGCCAACGGGAAGGGCCAGGGTCAACCTATGTCGCCGGTTCTGAACAATACCGGGGTTCCTCCGAATCCTAAACAACATCTGTTGCAAGCTGCCAAGCAGCAACAACAGCAGCAACAACAGCAGCAGCAGCAACAACAACAGCAGCAGCAACAACAGCAGCAGCAGCAGCAGCAACCACCACCGCCACCGCCACCGCAACAGCCGTCTACGATCGTCAATCTGCCTCAGAAGCTGCCCATGAATGTCCATCCGGCTAGTGTAGCAACATCAACACCCAGGATTCATCAGCCTGTCTCGCAGCCCACGGCGTTGAAAGCAATCAATGGCCAACCTCATCCTCTCAACCCTAAGGCTCATTTGCTGCAGGCTGTAGTCCCTCCGATAGTCACCGGAGCTGTGGCCAGTCCACCGACTCAGCCGCATCTGATGAATCCTCAGCCTGTTGGTGTCAGCTGCTCGAGACCGCCTGCGCCGAAACCACCGGTGAGTCTATGTTTCATTATACTAGGTTGTTGCAGATAAAGTTCCCGTCTTTAGAATGCAAGTCTTGTAAAACGATTTGGTCAAGAAATACTATCACAGTCTACAGATTTATTGTATAGTGTGTCCTTAGCTATAGGGGTTGTAGATCTACAAGAGACGTCTTGTAAATTTTTATTGTAGACACGCATAAAGAAGTTTAAGATCGTGTTTAAGTAAAGGTTAAAGTTTTACTTTCTCTTTCGTAATTCCCACCGATAGCAATGAAGAAAAAGAATTATTTACACATTACCTAGTAAACTGATTATCGAGTACAAAATAGAGGACAGTAATTCACGTGGAATTGATTGTGTTACAGGTAACGGGAACAATGGAACCACCGAAAGTTGAAGTGTCCATGTCTGGCTGCATTATGGTGCCAACCCCTAGCCCTCAAGCTCGTGGAGTGCCAATAACAACATACGAAGGGCCACTGGTAAGCATGGTGTTTACAGACAACCTGACCATGTTTGTTATTTTTTAACTTTGAGAAACATGCTGGATACCTTGTATTAACACGTTGACTGCCACGTCACCCATATGTGGGTGACGAAATTATTTATCCAGGTTTTAGAATGAATTTTTACGATAATATATTCATTGTACCAAATTAGATTGGGATCTGTAAAATGCAACAAAGTTGGAGCATTACCCGATATCATACATGTAATTGTTTTCAATCTTTATTTCAGTAAACAACTTACTTTGATTTTATGGAATTTTTGAGGTTTCTAGTGCGGCAGTCAAAGTGTTAAACAGAGTCATAGATAACGATTTAAAAACTTGTGTTCTCGAAAATTGAAACTATAAAGTAACTAAAAACATATCAAAGGTACAATCTTCTATAAAAATGTCCAGTTCATGGTGTTTGGAGTGCTTTATTATAATGTTGATCGTGTCCCATGCTTAGTTTAATATGATTTTGTGTGTAACGACGTGAAACGTACATTGTCCAAGATATGTGACACACAAACTAACTTTGCTTGGTTTTGGCTAGCATGGGAATGCGGGTGCTGCTCCATCACCAGGGGGCCAGTATGGACTTGTCCCCCCACATCGATCCCAGAGTCCTCCATTGCCCCCACCTGCCCATCATCATGCTAACGCTTCTCAGGTACTTACTTATACAACGTTTATTTCCATCGCGGTACGTTACAAATCGAGAGTAACAATTCGGCATTCTTTATCAAAGCAAACGTCCACTAACTTAACACGTTACGCACCAACGATTGTTTCGTAATTTTTCGAAAGTCTCAAAAACCAACAAGTCACCCCCAGCAACCATTTCGTTTGGAAAAAAGATTTTTAAGCTTTCCTTTGGTGCAGCATAATTATTGAAAATCCTATTAATAGACTTGCAGTAGTTAAAGTGTTAAAACCTCGATTTAAAGAAGAAACATAGAAAATCGAACAACGACCATTTTTCTGCGTTCTGTGATTCTAATGTGCCATCTTCTTTCTTGGCAGGGTGACGTGGTGAACCATTTTGGAGGGTTGCCGCGTGGTGCAGAGCTACCACCGCACTACATGCATCCCCAAGTGCTGCAGTATCAGTATTTGCGTGCTCAACAGGAAGCCTTGACAGCTCCGCGCATAGCGTATCACATTCCAAGAACTAGATCTCCTCATTTACCATTAGACCCGAAACTGGAGCCCGGCATAGAAGATAGTCATAGTCCGCCATTGGAGCTGAGAAGGAGCACGAAAACGCCCCAGGATCGAACCACGGATAGTCCTCAAGTAGCGCAGGTTTACATGCTGCACGGAGCGCCAAGGTTACCGCCGCCGCCCCCGCAATACAACGCGGGTGGCAATCCATCTTTAACCGCTCCGGTCGCCGCACGCGGAGGATTCTACGAACCACCACCGGCGCATTTGCGTTCCCCGTATCCGATTGCAGCCAGCGAAGCGCCCAGTGACAGGGCCATCACGCCAGACAGACCCAGGAAACATCAAGTGGTCACGCCGCCGCACGCCTCGCAAGTACCACCGCAGGCAGACTCGTTTCAAATGTTGCTGCAACGTTATCCGGTCATGTGGCAAGGCCTCCTGGCACTCAAGAACGACCAGGCTGCAGTACAAATGCATTTCGTTTTCGGTAACCCCAACGTAGCGAGGGATAGTCTACCCTGTAACAGCGATGGCTCCACACCACCGTTGAGAATTGCTCAAAGAATGAGACTGGAACAGACGCAGGTCGACGGGGTGGCCAGGAAGATGCAAGTACGTATCCAAACCTTCTTTTATATTTTAAACTACTGAGCCCTAAACGAGGCTGACTAAACTTATTCAGATCTCGTAGGATTTTAAATTTTAGATTTGATGGAATTGTAAGAGAAAGAATCTGAAATCCGCCATTTTGGCGGGCTCGGTAGTTCTAGGGCTGTATGGGAGAATTGGTACTAAATTATGCTATTTTCTGTTTTGTCACAGATGGACAATGAACATTGCATGCTCCTTGCGCTTCCGTGTGGTCGAGACGAGGTTGACGTGTTGCAACAGAGTAAGAACCTTCAGACTGGATTTATAATGTATTTACAACAGAAGCAGGCCGCTGGAATTGTTAACATTGCTGCACCAGGATCGCAACAGGTACGTAAACGTCCAAACAAAGAACTTCGTTGACACTTCCGATAGTGACAGTCTACAGAATGAAAGATGGCCAAGTTAACGGCTAAAGATGGCCATCAAATGTTAGTACAAGTGCTCAAACACATTCCGATGGTCATCCCACAAATGATACGAATTGTCTTTTGCAATTTTGCAAATTGAAGTATACAGGGTGTTCAGCGTAACGATCGCCGCGATTTTTCAGACACTTCTGACAAACGAGCCACAGTTCTCGACATTCAACAAATTGCAAATATAAAAATTGTAAGAATATAATTCTTTCTACAAAAAGAAAAAGAATAACGAAAGTCACGTTCATCTTTAAAATGACAACTTTTCCCATGTAGTATCATAGTTGACATTGAGATGAATTCAATGATGTACAATATCGGTACAACTACAACCATTTCTACAACTTGTCGAGGAAACCATTTTTATGTTACGCTGATGACCCTGCATGAACGTGATGACAAGCGCGTTCGAGGCACGGAGTGTGACGAGATCTGTTTAATTTTCTAGCCTGCATACGTAGTCCACATCTTCCCGGCGTGCGATTTCGCGAACGAAAGTCTGGCGCGTATCGCTCCGGACTTGCTTCACCGGGTCGCGAAGATCGCCCATTTGCTCATCGTCATTGCCACGGTTTGAGGCCAGCCAATGGTCCACTGGATTACAATCTACCTATATCTCTCGCCTTCACGCGCTGTAGGACGCTTCGCATGTGGCATGAAGCCTGGAGTGTCCTTCCGACGGAGCGCAGAGTCGTACAACAGAATAATGCTGAAATAGAACAGGAGAAGGAAGAGGGTTCCGTCGAAGGGAAAGGTTTCTCCTCCGAAGATATATCCGCATATATATCAGTGACAATCAAATGGATTTTGGCGAATCGTGCCGATTTCACGAATCGTTGGCCTAAAGCTTTGGGTACACGGGGTTGTGTTCAGTGGGGGAGGCTAGCCAGGTCAATGCGTGAACATCACCGGGCCTGCCTTCCCTACCAAAAAGAAAAAAAAAAGCGGAACGGGAAAACGGCGATCACGTTTGTCCGATGATAGCTCGCAGTATAGAACCGTTCGCCAACTGACAACTTTTGTGAGATCGACCGACATCACTCTTGGTCCTTCTGACAAGCGGGTCAGGCACAACCCCAGTCCTTGGTGACGACCTTCGATTAAGGGAAAAAAAAAACAAAGAAACAAATAATGATGAACCACGCGATGTCCTCGAGGCAGAAGAATAACTCACGTACGCGAATAGGACACATGCGACACGCAAGAGAAAAAAAAAAGAAAACACGGTACACACATACATACACATTATGGACACACGTACATACACGTACAACGTATACAAGTTCGTCCCTCATCTAGGAAAACAGTAAATGAAACCATTACCTACCGTTGCTCTAGATGGACAGTTGATTTCGTAAGTAAGAAATAGAGGAAGAAAAAAAAACTAACGTACCCCTACCACTATACACGAGCTATTTTAAGTAAGGCTTAGATATTAATGATACTGTGTAAATTATAAGCGAGCCAGCGAGGGCATAACTACTGTGATTTTAATTATTTAACGATATATGTCTGCGTAAAGACGAAGAAAACAAAAAGTAAAAACATATAAAATGGTGACCGCGGTGGTCCCGGTCGCGCGCGGTATGTGATGTGTTTTTTGTATAATACTGCTCTATATAAATACCTATGTATTATATTACTGTAACAATAGTTGCTGCTGCCGCTGTTGCTGCTGCCGCTCGTGTCGAACTAGAAAGTAAAGATACAGAGTTACAATCTAGACACCTCTAGTAAAGAAGAAAAAAAAAATACGATGAACGAAAGGACTACCTAAATAGCGTTTATCCCTAATGTAATATAATTTCCCATAGCAGGATGTAACATATTATTATCATTATTATCATCTTAGCACTATGTACATTATAAAAAAAATTTTTAATATTCTTATTTTGATTCTTTATTATCATTAATAATATTACTACGGTCATCATCATCACTAGTACGCTACCATTATTATTATTATTATTATTATTATTAATTATTATTATTAATTATTATATTATTATCATTATTATATTATTATTATTATTATCATTATTGTCATTCATTATTATTAATTATTATTGATTACTACTACCACTACTGCTACTACTACTATTACTACTATACTATTATCATCACTACTACTACTATTATTATTACCACTACTCTACTACTACTATTATCGCTGCTATCAATTATTATTAACGTTATTACACCAGGCTAGTTAGGACGTACCAATCCGCACATTGATAGAAGATGGGGCTTAAAGTATGTCGTACCGGAAAGAAAACACAGTACGGCCGATCTCATTGACCATTGACGTCGCCCCCGTTCTATACACTTCCATCCCCCCAACCCCACCCCCCATTTCTCTTACCCCCTTGTCGCCTTCTGCGCGATGTGTCATAGACTCTTTAGCGATCGCGTCGAGGATAATAAAAAAAAAAAATATGCGCTTACGTGTATAGACCAGAAGTTACACTATATCACACGGAGCCGTGAAAACAAAACATATTAAGTAATATAAAGAAACTTACCTATTTACGATATTATTGCTGCTGCGTGTAGAGCGCATGCCTCTAGAGAGTAACGTTATGTAAAACCAATTTGGGGATGGTCAAAACATGTTTTATTCCTTGCTATCGTGACCAAATCGATTTAAAGAAAAGAATCAAACGAACAAAAAAAAAAAAAGAACAGTGAAACAAGAACGCGATCGCTCTTTTCGTTCTCCGATCGATCGAAAAGAAAGATCGTCGTTCGCTACTTCTCGTTATCGTATCTCTTTTTCTTATAGGTTTTCTTCGTTACAGACGAGTGCGCCGCGCACATTAATCGTTTCATTTACTCTCGTCGGCGGGCCCATTTTATTTTTTTTCTTCTTTTTTTTTTCTACAGTACGATTCTCGTGTACGTGGCCCACGTTTCGCATACAATCCGAGGAAACGTTCCATAACCTTTCGGATAATTAATCCGCTCGACGTTAATTTCATTTCTCGAGACGTGAACGATACGCATAGTCCAAACAAAAAAAAAAAAGTCGTTTCTGTTCTGACCGTCCCCAACGGGATACGATTAATTTAAGGGCAGCGCTGATACTCGTGGAGAGCGTGTGCATGTACAGTGTAAAAGATGCGTTGTGCATATGTACAGTGTAGAAGTATAAGTGAGCGAGCGAGTTGATAAGTATAAAAAAAAAGCATATATATTACAGCTGCGGATAAATATAATATAGGACGCGGAACGAGACGCTCATGTCGCGGTATTTTCGTTCGTTTTCGGAAGGAATGGGATAGGATTATCTATTTGCTCGGTTCGCAATCTTCGTCCACCCTTTCTCCCCCTCCCCTCGCCCCCTCCATCGCCACACTTTCGTTCTTTTCTTTTCGCGATTTCTATATATTATACATATACATTACATATGGAGAGAGTCGAAGCGGTCCGCGACATGCGTGTCTCAGCCTCGGGTCTTATCTATCTTGTAAAATATCTGTGAATATTATGATTTAGTTTCTTCCTATTATAGGCTACTGGTATACAAAAAAGTTTATGTTACTACTTACTTAAGGAAAGAAATGTACAGATATCACCATTTTTTGTTTTGTGTTTTACTGTAGTTATTGATAATTATATGGATATTAACGATAATAATAACTATGATTAAAAAAAAAAACTTCAGCACGGCTCGACGCGTCATTTTTGAAACCCGTTGAGGAGAGAAAAGAAAAGAAGAAGCTTGATTCGTTCCGTTTTGCACAACACCGAACAAAGCGTTCCCAGGGAATGGTTTTGTCACGCGTGACGATCTGCTCGACCGATTTAATTGGGGGTGAGTGCCCGGGGAAAACGAGAAAGTGGCCGTTGTAAGCGTTTACGATTACGAATTCATCACTTAGAAGTTTAGAAGCTGGACTTCGCTTCGTTCGAGAGAGGTAAATAGTAATATAAAAGGAAAAAGAAAAGAAAATACGTGAAGTATAATATGTGACACATAATTTATTTCGCATCCTCTGCCGAATACAGATTGTTTGTATGAACTTTTATTCGCTCGTCGCGTATCGAACGGAACCGTTTTTTCGATTATTTGTTACGAACGCGAAAGACACGATTTATTATAGTTTTCGAAATGATAGAACAACACCAAAAAATAAATAAGATGACACATTTACGAGGGCCAATAAGGAATTAAGTCTACTCAATCTTTCGACGATATTTATACAACAGACGAAAAAAGTGCACGTCAAATATGCGTATTAATACGAAAATCGTAAGTCTCATAGTGTTTACGCCCTCTTCGCAACGTCCGCAGTATTAGGATACATTCCTGACTTACATTGATATTTTGTAATCGGTTATGAAAGCTTCTAACATTATTCGTGAATAAACTATTACTTTTTAATCGAAAAAAAAAACAACTGGCTTGACACATGTACGTATATACTTAATTGTCCCGACAATTTCATTTATTAATCTGGCTGCACGAAATTCGGCAAAGACATCCCCGGATACAACAAAAGATACGTCGTCATCTGACGATGATCATAATTTTCTCAATGAACGTCGAGATATGGTATTTTATTTTACAGTATAAGCAATGTGTTTGATACATTTCTAAATATATATGTTTATTCTGTTAATACATACGTTAGCGTAACTATATATACAAAAATTAAGAAATGGTCGAAGAAATATTGGACCAATAACTTGAAATTAGTAATAATATATATTTATACACACATATATATATACAAACTAGAAATAAATAGTTTCTCGATTACAAATAAAAAGAAAGTCTATAACAAATATGCGTATTCGTATATAACAGTCTTCTATGAACGAGTATGTGACTATGTGCACAGGAAATCGGTAAAGTGATAGAGGAAACCTTTCAAAGCAGGAAATGTTAGGTTATCCTCGTCTGATCATGCGACTCTCAGGTATAGTCAACATATAATAGCTGTGTCATCTAACAGCTAGATGTTGACACAAATTTACTAGCAAGATGAGATCAATAAAGATGTTGCTTACAACGCGCCTTCTGCCCGCGGTTCTGCATTATCGATACTGCCAGGATTTGGTTTCTATTCGCGAAATTATTTCGTTGTAATGTTATTATTTTTCCTGGAATTTATCGGGTTATTCGTTCGATACGTCTGGTACTTCTTTGACCGGCTGATAGAAACACGCAGAATTTTATCCGAGCGATTCTGCGATGCAAACTGTCAATGATTGATAACAGGGAGAGCCTGACTCATTACCCTCTGTGTATGCAGTTTCTATGAAACGAAACCTTCCAGTTAATTGTCACGTTGAGAATACAATTTGTGCTCGTTGACTTCGCCCGTGCAGATACAGTTCGGTCAGCCTTCCGGAGCAATTGCATGCTCGCGAAGGATCCGACATGGGCAGCTCGGAAGTAACATCGGTCACCAAGTATTCGAACGATACCAACAACGATGTCAACGACGTGTACGGGCCAAATCTGAGGATTCTTCCGTGCAACAATCAAGTGAAGGAGCTGCAAACAATATTGCGGGACAAGTAAGTAAACAAACCGTGGTGTTTGGTGTGCCCAACGTGCTCCTTTTTCTTCGTTCTCTTTTCTTATTTTTTTTAAAGACCTAGACAGACCGGCACGATGCCGGCGCATCGTGTCTTTCGCTTAACCTTTAAACCGTTTGATTATCATGACGCGTCTTCATTTATAGAAACACCACGAGGAGCGACTTCAAATTCTACGCAGACCGACTGGTGAGTTTTATTTTTATACTTTGGAAAAATCCTTGGACATGTCACGCTATTCCCGTGTAATAATTCGTTTATTTTAACCTTCAAAAAGCGTCTCGTTCTAGAATAACAGCACTCGTTTAATACGAAATAGAGAGAATCGTTGAATATTTTGAGTGATTATTGCTAACATATTTTCTATGTATTCTAGTATATAGTGCAAAATAAGCGAATGAAATAACAATTTTCACGTATATATTAGTATAAGCAATCTGCATAATCTGTGTAATATTTTTACAAATGGCAGTGCAGCTGTTAATGAAAGTGTTGTTAGACCGTCTATGTCGAATAATTGCTAACACAGTTTTATATTTTGTTATTTAGATAAGACTGGTTATAGAAGAGAGCTTGAATCAGCTTCCGTTCTCGAAATGTGTGGTCACTACACCCACAGGAGCCAAATACAATGGCTTGAAGTATCAGAAAGGAAATTGCGGAGTATCTATAGTGAGAAGTGGAGAGGCAATGGAGCAGGTATAATTAGGCTGCCGCATAATATTACTATACGGAGCTGTACAATTAATGTTTTCCAAACTGAATTAAGAGTCTCAGGTTTTCAATTCTTAATTTTTTAGGGTTTAAGGGACTGTTGTCGTAGCATAAGAATCGGAAAGATATTAGTTGAAAGCGATGTAGATACTCACGAAGCCAGAGTTGTCTATGCAAAGTTTCCAGATGATATATCTGAAAGAAAAGTGTTGTTAATGTACCCTATTATGAGTAAGTACAGAGAAGCGAAAGAAGGCATCGACATGCAAAATATCATTCTTCTTAATTGTACAGCATTATGCAATTCGAATTTCCTAATTTAAGGTACCGGAAATACTGTGATAAAGGCAATCGCTGTCTTAAAGGAGCATAATGTACTTGAAGAGAATATAATATTATCAAATTTATTTTGTACACCAATTGCAGCCAAATCTCTAGTCACTGCCTTTCCTCAGGTAATGTTTCTACGAGTGGCACATAAATAATAATAATACAAGTTGCAGAAACGTTTTCCAGGCTCTCTACATGAATTTGTTTCCCAGAAAATTCATGTAGCCCATTCTTGAAAATTTAGTAGAATTTACGAAATGTATTTATAAGGAAATGAAAAAGTAATTCCTTTCTTTTTTTTTTTTATTGGATACTAATCTAAATTTTTGTTTAACTAAAAATATACAAACAGTTATGCTATGATAAATATTTAATTGCCACTTACTATTGTGTTAAAAATCTTGCTTACTCCGTTCGTTTTCTTAATATTGCATTATCTTTCATTTTCCTTGCTTTGGTGTTTTAACAAATATGACTGTCATTTCTTTGGTTTGACATTTGGTTTACAATGTTCAGTTTATTTTTTTTTTATTGATTGTATTAACTAAACCATTGTGTATATAGTACTATCATAGCAGGACAGAAGTAAGCAGTTTGTCAATTAAGCTATATTTATAAGTTGCAAATAGGTGCTAGTGTGTTTGTACGAAACTGTATTCCCTTTTACAGATGAAGATTTTGACATCGGAGATTCATAGTGTAGCCCCAAATCATTTTGGACAAAAATACTTTGGTACGGATTAACTAAATTTTATTAGTTCATAGTATAATAAGTTAGTACGTACTATAGAAAGAGAGAAAGTAACAGAAAATCAGTCACAGAAGACAGGAACACTGCATAAATAATAATATATTTTATATAGTCATATGTTACAAAAAAATGTGTGTTAACATTCTATTTATGGTCTTGCCAGGGCTAATGTCCATAGATTATGAAATTAGAATTTTGTATATTCCATGCATAATTTAGTATGATATTATTATTTTTTGTACTCTGTGGAGCAGCATTTGATTTTGATTCTTAAAGTCTGTACTTAACGAAACCTTCTACAGGCTGATTTTTTGCAATTAATTTAAGGCTGTAAGTAATCCGTTTCATTGTTACTTAACCGAGGTAAATCAATCAGGATATGGTTTAATAATCGTTTCAGCATAATACTACCAAGTAATAATTGTTTTTATTTTTTAGTCAACATATTGTAAACTGTGAATTTCAAACACAATGATATTATAATGTGTCACAGATATTTTTGGAAAATATATCACATATAATTATGTCTGACAACCGTAGGTTTAAAACAATTAATTGAATATTTTTTACTATAGTCTTACCAGACTGAAATTTGTAATGGACATTTCTTTTAACAATCTCATTCTAGTGAAAAGAATATATGTGATATAAGTCTTGCGTACTTCAAATGAATTTTTTAAATCACAAGAATTCACAGTAATCTGCTCACTTTACGTCTTTTTGTTATTATGGATAGTAAGTAATTTATAAGCATAATCTTGTTGCTCTGCAATGTGAGCTACAGTACTTGGAACTTAATCGAGTCAGACAAGCATAATATTTGATTGACTTTTGATACTGTAATATAATTATAAGAAATGTAAAGTACAGCAAACTATTCAATTATCTGTGTGACAAAGCACAATTTTTATTCGCGTCACTTAATGAAATACGATCTGCATAATTCCGCACTCCTTTTACAGGTGCAAACAACGTCTTAAGATTCATTTTTTGTTGGATCAATTGTATAGCATCTATATGGGAGAAGAACATGTTGAAAGATTGTCAATGTCATTTATTGTCGTCTCTATTACAGAAACACTTATTATAATAAAATGCAGATATCGTTTTTGTTATACAGTTCGCACTGTATACTAAAAAAGATATCCATTTTATTACAGAACGAACTCATTACAATGTAATGAACAAAACGCGGGGTATAACGTATAAATGTGTTAGCAATCAATACTTTCGTTTCAAATCTACAGTAAAGTACTTAATGAAAACTTTTCGCTATCTGTATTAATCGAATCCTTTGTGGTTGCTAAATAATATCCAGTATTTATTATGCAGCTTTTACTTGGTGTCGATTCTATACTTCAATGTAACGATGACACTGTCCAGATTATCACTACTATGTTTCTCTTTACGGTTCGTTATACTTTGCATTGATTTCTTTTGACGTTCAGTTTAAAAATTGAAATTTCAACTTTCGAGTCTCGAACCATATTGGAAAGATCTAATTGCCTTGCAACGTGCCTACAAAAGTTGCATTATGTAGTCTAAATTGTGATTTGAGAAATCACATACGTGCATTATACTATATTACTTCGGTGTACATAAATGTCTGTTATTACGAACAATATCTGTACACTTATTGTATTGTAATCCCTTCTTTATAGTACTTCATAACACTTAAAAATAGTTTTTTGGACGAACTATTGAATTATTAGTGTATAATTAAAGTGTGCACTAGAAGAATATTGTACGTGTATACATACACATATATATGCAGAGTGCATAGATATTATCTAACATAAATGATCTAAAATAAATCGTACTTGACGAAAATTATGTGCGCCTTTTTTTATGTTTATTTCGAAGTAAAAATAAATGTCGTTTCTGTGTAACTACGTTCCCTTTAATTAGATAATACAAACAATTTAAAAACATATTAAATCTTGGTAAATGTTTTGTATGAATTCATCAATTACATATTGATCATTCATTGCGAGTAATAAAATGCTGAATAATATCAATATCATTGCTCCATACCATCATGCTTTAAACTATTTATTGAAGATAATATTTCCATTACAATCATTTACTTAACAATGTAGAGCTTAATTACTTTATAAATATTTTGCACAAGTATCATCAAAAACATGTTGAAAATTATTGTTTTCAGGATGTTCTCGTTTCGTCGCAGGAGAGACTGCAAACATGCACGGCAAAGATATTTGAAGATTTTGTGTTATATACACACACACTCACACACACGCACGCAGATACACATACATATACACACACACTCACACACATATACATAAGTAGGGCTTACAATTAGAGTTGAGTTTCACTTGTTAGTTAATGAAAGTACAAAATGAAAACGAGCTTACACGAAGAGAGAGATCGGAAAATAGAATTTGAATTTTGAAATTGAAACGAACGATATGTAAAGGCTGTTTATATATATACACATATTTATTTTTTGTATTTATTAACCACAATTCTAGTCTCCTAATTATTGTTCATACGATAACACATTTATTTTCGAAGAAATAATTGTTAACATATGGGAATATAATGTATAAATACGATGTTAACTAGATTATCGAATACCGAGTGTAGGTACAGATCTAGCAAGTATTATAGTAACTTATTGCATCTTTAAAAAAAAAGAAAAAGAGTACAAAATTTTATACATATTTACATGTAAAAAGACGTATGTATTATAGTGCACTAAAAACTAGAATATTTGTAACATATTACTTACCATGCTATGTATTACATACATTCCTGGAATGAAAATTTGTTGACCTTCGAACCTACATAATTTTAATGTTTCGCAAATCAATACATGTGTACCTAAAATTTATGTATGTACAGGATTACTTAAACAGCTCCTTAAACTTCTATTATTATATTTATTAGTAAAGTCTTATATGCATGTAACAATGATCAGCATGATTCATATACACGATGTATAATGAATATTGTTCTCGCAAATATATATTTTGAATATACCATGTTAAAATTTATTAACTTCAATGCTTATGTCCAACACCTATTATTTTCGGTTATAGTGTTCTATTATACCAACATGGTCGACACCTGGACTCACTTAGGTAAAGCTTTTTATTTGTTATCATCTTCTATAATTCGTTCGTAGCAAATATTTGATATCGAGAGAAGCTGCGGTAAACGCTATATTAAAATTAGTCAGGCTTATTATCTCGTGCACAATTACCATACCATCAATCTTGCGTTCTATATTTTATTCCAACTCGGTAACAAAACAGTTTATATAACAATTTGCGTAAAGCTACAATTTGTTCGTGATTAATCCCCGCTTGCTATTTGATCTGTTTAGTGAGTGTTATATATGTAAAATAATTAAAATCTTCTTCACCTGTTTAGGTGACATAGTAGGACCAAATACGTTCGATCGGCCTTCATTTTTAGAAACGGTCGTAAGTAGGCCTTCGGTAAATGGGTTCAATATTCTTCACAGCTTAATAGATTGAATTAAATGTAAGTAGATACTTTTAGCATGAAAAAATTCCTACGAATCAATCTATCTTCGTTTTATTTTTCATTTTCTCGGAATACCTGTTGAATTGTATTTAGAGTAACAAAAATGGGAGCGTTATAAATATAATTTTAACGAATTGATGCGTAATTTTGTCGTAAAACTAAAAAATCTGCCTTAAATTAATCCTAACGTTCTTAGAAATACTAATAGTGTCGAGAATTATTTCGATTTCTCGATTTTCTTTTATATTTAGGATGTACTCGACAATATAGATTTCGTGCGCATGATATTATGACTAATTTTGTGTCGTCTTTTATAATAATCGCATTTTATACAAAACTGAGTGTTGTACTGTCTGAAATTGTTTGTAGCGCGTAATGGGAAATCTTCACCGTAGGAATCTTAAGAGAACCGAAGAAACGAAGCTAAAATTTCACGAAAACACAAACAAGATATTCTAGATTCGATATCATGGAAGTCATTTATCAGTACAAATAAGTAAATAGTTTACATCTTGGCCTATAAATAAGCGTACGAAGACTTCTGAACATCTATCGAAATCATTTTATGCGAGCTTAGGAAACTATTATATCAGTATAAGAGAGAGAGAAATAGAGTCAATTTCCAAATGAGACAAACCTACTGTATTTCATTGTCATACTTTTCGCGGATGATAAAAGAGAGAACATAATCAATACTGAAAATTTCATTACTCCTAGCGCGTCATTAGAATTGCGATTATAAAGTAACGAATAAAATACAATATAAACAATGCGAAGTATTAATGTAAGGAATTAAAAACATTAGGTATTAACTACAGATATGGAGAGGGATGAAAATAATTCATATCTGTTCTAGCTAGATCTATAAAAAAATTTGTTGGTGAAAACGTGCACAATCGCAATGTAAAATAGTTCTATAAAAGTGCAGCTTATACTTCATTTATACTGTTCATTCTTGGCAGTACCTTCACTCAGCCTTAGAAACGTGATAAATATAGCTTTTATAAAATACCCTTAACGATTAAAAAAAACCAAGGATGTCAAGGAAGTATGAAACGTCCCATTGTTTAAAAAACGGGTTTACTCCCACCTACTCTTCTTGTTCTTGATCGTTCGATTTTTCTTCGTTCTTATCGACACTTTCCTCTGGATGTTCCATGTCTTCCTCGGCTGTGATATTTGTCCCGCCTTCGTTTTCTGCAGGTTTAGATTCGTCTGACTGTATACTTTCATTTGGCAGAGTCGTCCTGTCCTCTAGGCTAGGATGGCAAAAGAAGGAAGTGATTGAGTCATCCAAGAAAAAACTGTTATTTTTAAAGCTTACTGATCACGTCGCATACACATATCGTTGCTGTTATAGTCATTACTCAATTTAACCGAACGATTACAAAATTATGCAATTGATATGTGTGCGTGCATGCAATTCTCACCTTTCGTTTTCCGCTGCAGTCGCATCCTTGTCTGTGGAGGGCTAACACATAAACATGTAGTAGTTAGTATGGACATAGTGTAAATTTAGTACCAAGGGCAATACACAAATGAATAAACAACTCTAGAACAATCGACAATGGAAATTTGTGAAATTACACTTGTACTCGGTACAGGTTTTTCAAACGACATTGATCTCGGAAAATTCACCTCTCGACTTGTGGTATTCCCGTTTTCTTGGATGTTCTTATTCTGAGCTGCACCTGCTGCGCTAGCAGGAGGGGCTACCTTCAAAAACTCTTCCAATTCATCCATCTCATTTGCCAAATCGAAATCGTCGTAATCCTGTCAGATAAATCATTACGATCATTAATAGATCCAGCCAAAGACTTATGTATAAGTAGTTCACAGATTTCATGCATTTATAATAGCCTTCTGCAATTAATGCAGACAATTTCTATTTTGCATAAAGATCCACGGTCTACTGATGAGTTTATAGATCTCTGACCATGGTACTACATTCCACAGCCATTTCCATTTAGTATTAATAATTACCCCGCAATATTCCTCTTCGTTAAACATTTGTGGAGGTAACGGATACTTGCTATCTCTTGCAATGCCATTGGACTGCATGAACTCCTTTTCCATCTCCTTTCCAGGTTCTGTTATATCGATCGTTTCGTACTCTACATTTTTACTATCTAATATCATTAAGACACGCTGTTGCCTCTTTTTTACCTGGAGAATAAGAAGAAGTAAACTGGAGTAAACAATAAAAATTTTTCATAGAAAATGTGATCCACGACTAAAATTTTTCGTCACATAAATATGTATTCCATCGCATATTGTCGTAAATACATAAATATCGCATAAATACGTTATATGGCGAAAGTGATTTTAAAGAATCCAATTAATCAAACGCGTATTCCAATTCGAACTATAGTCAATGAAACATCGAGTTTGACGAAAACAAGTTTGACGCGCGTAATTTTCTATGTAGTTGCGCGGATCGAATAGAGTTTCATAACGCAATTCAACGAATCGCGAGGGATATCCAACGATTAGTATATATTTTACAAAAATATCGGTGATCAACGATTAATATTTGCGATAATCAATCGACGAACAATTCTGTGCGTACGAATTGATCGGTCGAATCGAGAATGAGAAACGGCCGATGCCGACCTCCGATGCATACATTTCACGTTCGATTTTTCGAGGTGGGCCTCGGTCATTGTCCGAGAGTTTAGCATACGTTTCCGCGATAGCAAGTGCATCGACTCGCCCGAAAACGGTGTCTCGGGCCCGTAGAAAGTCGGGAGTAGCATAGCGCTTGATAACGATCCCCGGTGACAGATAGTCGCCGATTAAATTGATGGGACGGTCGGTTGGCTCTCGATGTAACCCGATCCAACGTAGCCGTGAAATATCGTAAGAATTCAGGTGCCCGGTAAATCTGGCATTCTCCCTCGAGTCGCACACACGTACACGCACACGCAACAGAAAGAGAGAGAGAGAGAGAGAGAGAGAGAGAGAGAGAGAGAGAGAGAGAAAGAGAGAGGGAGAGACGTATGCTTGCGTGTATCACATAGCACATACACACATACACGCGCGTGCAAACCCTCTGTGTGTCTCACTCTCTCTCTCTCTCTCTTCTTTGGCTCTGAGAGCTCTCGGCACAAAATATCATTATGCTCGGTGCTCGGCGACTGCAGTTGTTTCGCACTCACTTCCTTGTTGCCGCTGATACCCGATATGTAGATTTTGACGACCATCGTTAACCGGCGCCCTCGTACCAATTGACACACTGGCACTCCTGCTCGGTGTTTGCCACGATTAGCGGTTCCGCTAAATGGGAGTGATAAGCGATCACCGTGAATCACTATAGGCTGTTAATTCGGAGAGGCCGCCGCCGATGAGCAACACTGATTTAACATGCACGGGCCTCGCTGCTGTTCTGGGATCCACTGGCTACGTCATTTCAGGCCGGTTTAACGAGTGTTCTCATGCACGGCTGCACAACGATATCTTGTTCTGTAGATCCTTCACGTTAGACGTTCGCCTGCCAGGATTCGACTGCGATCCTGATACCAGACCTGTACAACCCTCCGCGAAATCTAACGGTCATGTATTCGGGTCACAGCCACGGCTACCTGCCCGTGAAAATTTTTCGACCGGACTGTGAATTGCATACTCGCCCGTGCCTTTCTCGTGTCAGGCGGTTCTGTATATGTTCTACTCTTTTTACAATGGCAACGCTCCCGAGCTTTCTCCGACGATCGTACGGGGGAATGTGGATCCAAGGGGGATACTGTTTCGACGATGTCGGAGAACAACCAGCGGAAACGCGCGAGTTTATTTTCCCATAAGGTGCAATTTGAATTCGCGCTTTCCCTGGATATTCTAATACATTCACGTTTCCGGCGATTCGCGCGCCTCGTGGAAATCGGGCTTTAGACTCTATGCTGGGGTAGAGAAGATATAAGAGTGCACACGAACGGGGTTTCGGTGTTCCAACTTTTTAGTATGGAACAGAACCAATACCATATTTAGCATGGAACAGAACCTATATTATCTTTAGCAGGAAACAGAACCCTCTTCGATCTGTCGCTAAGCCACCGACTAGGTATTGTTATAGACTGCCAGCTCGGTTTGCAGCCAAGCTCGCATATGCGAGCCGAGTTCGGGTCGAGACGAGTCGGGACTCGCTTTTCGAGTCGAGTACCCGCACGAAGCGAGCAGCTCCACCTTGAACCTTAAATTCTAATACCAGAGATAGGAGCTTTTCCTATATCGCTGCTTTAGCATGGCACAGAACTGGGCAGTCTCTTAGCATGGTACAGAACCGGGCCGTCTCTTAGCATGGCACAGAACCGGGCCGTCTATCCTGGAACAGAACCGGGCCACCGACGAGATATTTAGAAAGACAGCCAGCCTTACCGACCGCTCCTAGTACCCACCTGGGACCCACTTTGAGGCTCAGAGTTTAACACGGGGGCTGGCAGTCTTTGTAAATGTCTCGTCGGTGCCTATACTCGTCTGTGTTCTGATAATACATTTTGAAATAGTTGATAAAGATGTTCGGCTACCAGTTTGAACGTTTTGCCACTTAATGGAGGTTCAAAATTTCGCCACAAGGAGCGCTACTATTACCAAAGTTCAACGATTTTAAAAATAGGAGTATTTAATGTTAAATTTAACCCTGTGCTTATCAGTTTGGTACCTCAACGAAGTGGTAACTGCGATTTGGGAAATTCAATAATATCTACAAAATTTTGCGAATTATTTACAAGTACAGGGACAGCGTTGACTGACATTTGGTCTGACACTGGTCATCTTGTTCTACTGTGAAATAATATAATAAGGCCATCTACCGTGTATTCCACATGACAACAATCGTCCAGAATTTTGGAGTTGGTACACTGACTGGCCGGCTTTCAATATTTAAAGGTATTTATCAATAACTACGTGATAATTACTTACCCTCTGTCCAGTGTTATGAAGATTCATTACCAACGAACACTTTGCAATATGTGTTTCATCAATTCTATTGTTATAATACCGTGTGTGCGAAACATTCCGGCGAGTATAGGTTATGTTGACACACGATTCTAACGTTAACTAACCTGTCTCTTACTATGGTGATTTTCAGCGTTCCTCTCGAACAACACACGTTTCGCCACAATGTCTGAAACTTTGAACAAAGTTCCTGACGTGGATATCGATGCTCATGGAAGATTCAAATATATTTTAATTAATGTGCAAGATGAGGCCACCAAAGCAAGCAAACCCATCGTCAGAGGTTACGCTAGATCAACTTGGCATGGTGAGTCGATTTACCATGCGTTTCTCATGATCCTCTAATATGCTTAAGACTCCTGCGAACCTGTATTAATGCTTTACCCACCAGGAACCTATTAAATCTTGCGCATTTCTCAGAAATAGTTGCATAATGAATTTCTTACTGATATTTTACTAACTTTGTATCTACTTTTGAATTCAACAGTTGCATATTACTTATATGAACTCCAAACCCGAAGGACAAAAATACTGTGCGTTTCAGTGGAGAAATAATCACACGGATAGTACATATCTTAAAATTTTCCGTTTAATAGTAAATCATTCAGAAGCTTCACAACATTAGGCGTGCGTGTCTCGCATACTCTTATGCGTCGGAATGCAAGTGGCTTGCTATTTACAGTAACAAAGACACAGTCTGTACAGCTCTGCACACGATTCCACCATTCGTCCACAGAAAAGTCTTTGCCTTATCCTACGAGGTACAATGACTTAGAGGATGCTTAGTTTAGTGACACAGAACATTCACGTCGAGACAAATAAAAACCTAGAAATTACATGACGATCATCATCTAAAAAAATAGATCTTGGATATACATATATGTATATGTATATATCTTCTGCCGTGTGTTCAATTGACTCGTGAGGTGTGTCGGAACGAGTACATACATCTCACAGTGTGTGATCAATGGTGGAGGACAATCGGAAGGGCAGTATAACTTTCACCGTAGGAATGTCGTGAGTAGGAACTGCACGAGAGCCTTGCAACGATTTATTCGGTTTCATTGGCAAAGTGGAAATAGTGGTCTGTTACGTGGTTCACCCATCAACGTGATATTGGGTTGAAACGAAAGTTCGTAGTGTTTTTAAATTAAAATTCTTCATAGGTTTATTCAATAACTGTTAAAATATGTTGTTGAATAAATCTATGAATAAATATCTTAATTTTACCTTTAAATTTCAATTTAAAAACTCTACGAACTTTCGGTCCAACCCGATATTATACATTCCCCCAAAGAATGAACTCCCAGTAGTTCCTCTTCTCAACTTAGGAGAGAGAGAGAGAGAGAGAGAAACTGTACACAGGATTTCCGATAGTGATGTGTTTCAGGGTAGAACAGGAACGCGAATATCGGCAAGATTAGGCTCGTGCTCGACTAAGAAGCCCTCCGGAAGCAGCACCAAGCCCTCTGTATGTCGAATCCCAGCTTGCAGTTCTTGTGGTTCGAGGTTTTCACGTTCCTCGAGCCGCTGTTGCTCCTCGACGACGACCTTGTTGCCTCGGTGGTTTGCACCTGCCCTCAGGTGCTGTCGCCCTCCTCGAAGTGCTCTATCAGGTCCACGTCGACGTCCTTCTTCAGCTCCTTCGTCTTCTCCTTGATCGGCTCCAGCTTGGCGCCTTTGTATCTGTGCTCGTTGTCCTCCGGCCTCTCGAGACTCTCCGCGGTTTGCTCGCTGGTCAATTTCCCAAAGTGTTTGCCCTGCTCTCGGATCGGCGATGGAAATCCCCCGACCAGGTCCGGGTCAGGGTTCGTGTGCATCAAGGTGAACGGCAGCTTCAGGGACACCTCGCCGCCCATCGCCGACATCAGCAGCTTCACCTGCGGAGATTCGCATTAGTTCATTGCTGTATTTACGTATTCTTACAGGGGACGCAGTGGTACACGTGATAATATTCTTTTCTATAAGAGCATATTTCCTGTTTAACGGAATGCTATAAGCATGAACGTTGTTGTAACTCGTGGCGAACGTGTTAGTACTAGGAACAAAAAGACCATTGTCCCATCTATGCTGATCAAATTTTTATTTTTTCACCGTACGAATTTTGACTCTGTTTCGTATTGCACGCATTCTAACTATGTATTCTACCGCGTGTTCTGTTCCTCCAGCGTCACTCGCCCGAGTTGGTTGTTTCTCAGTCGAATAATTTTATTAAAACCGGCGTGTTGCACTTGTGCGGTGTCCCTTGTTACAAACTCGATCGTGTTTCTGACTTTACGGCGTTTGGCAATTTCGTCTAACCATTCTGAATCTAATTTCTAGCTACTCGGGTGTTATATAGGTCGGAGCAGTGGAACCATAGTCAAACCGAGTCGGGGCTTTAAATAGTGAACGTTTACGATGGCCGTCAAAGTAGGAACGGAACTGGGTGAACTTTGAAACATGGTATTACTCATAACTCCGAGCAGAAGTAATAAAATTACAGCAGTCAAATTTGGACCAGATCGAAAAGAAAAATGTTACAGTGTCGTTAATGTTGTTCATCGAATTGTTACGATTTTGGATCTGGTTCTGGTCCGCTTACCGTCCAGAAGAAAAGTGTTCCCAGTATTCGATTGTGATATGTGAGAATCTAATACAGGATAATAATCTAGCTAGGACTAAAAAATTAAATCAAAGGGAAGACTCAAGTTTTATCGTACGAAGTGCCCTCTTCGCGATTGTCCCCCACCCCACCCGCATGAAGAGTATACAAAAAATTGGCAGCATCAAAAATTAGCATCAGCAGCACGTGCTATGTCAGTTACGTAAAATTGCAATTTCGTTCCCGCTGATCGCCAACATCAGACAAGCGTTTGGCATCGAGCACCTGGCACGTGGACACGGTTTTTGTGCGCTGCCACGACTCGTTGCTCCGGGAATAGTTATTTGCTAAAATAAAGGTGTGATAAAAAGCGTCGTTGGACAAGAGTGGTTAGCGAAACTCTTCTCTAACGTTAATTTTTAATATTCAGTCTTGAAACACGACTGGTTTCACGAGTAAAACGCCGAGGAACGCATATCGTCCTTGTGAAATACCTTTGGAAGATTTAGAAATTATAAAATGACAATTTTACAAGTTGATTTAAGTGAGATAAAATCGACACAGCGGGCTAGAAACGCGTGGATTGAAATAAGACGAGGTTCGACTCGATCCGGCAAATGAATCGCGAGATAAAAATGCCAAAAGTAGAAACTAGGTAAAGATAGTGATGTTCGAGGGTTCGCATTACCTAGAGAACATCGAAACCAAAAAAGTTATACTGCGTTCCCGAGATACTTCGTCGCGAAACAGGGTATTATTACCTTCACGTAGTACGACACGTAGATCGCGAAAACGTTTCTGTCGTCTGGCAAGTTTCCAGGGCAGATGACCGTGGAGGCCAAAGTGGCGCCCGCCTTGTTGTAGCTGTCCTCCAGCGCGATCCAATTTTTGGTGGAGCCCTTGATGGGTCTGAGGGTGTAGGTCCTCTTCATGTTCGCGCCGGGACCGATCGGACAGCCTTCCTGCGACGAAAGCAGCGCGACCACGTTCTTGAATTTCCCGTTGCTGAACATGCACACGTCCACGTGTTGCACGATGAAAATCTGTTCCCGGTCAAAGGTCAAAGCGAAAGGTTAATTTCCGGATCGCGCGGAACGGCTGGCCGTTCGAGCTCTCCGACTCGAACAGCGGCAGTCTGTTTGAACCGGTTGAAACAAAGTCAACGCGTATCGAGTTCGTTTGCAAACAATGTCCGCCATCTGTCTCGCTAACGAACTCCGCCGCAAAGGCAACCGAGCCATCTGACCCCGTAACGGAGCTGGGTTTTTCAATCTCCGACCTATAGAAAGGACACTGTTTGTCCGGGGAAACGATTTCCACTCGAAGTACACTCTCCGCAAAGACAGGAAGAAGGGAGTCCTCGAAATTAAACATTGCGCGCTTTCGTTTCGTGGCGCGGATTTTAATAATTACTGGACCGCGGACGGCGAAGCTAACTAAAAATGGTTCACATCGATCGCAAAGAACAGAAGTCAAATAGAAGCCTCTCGTTCTTTCCTCGTTAATTTTAACACGCCTGACACAACATTGCTGTTCGGAAATTCTTTTCGTTTCTCCCATAAATTACAATTTCTTTGTCGTTGAAGGACGAAGGAAGTTTTTCGTCACTACGCGCGTGTATGTTTGTCCCGGCTGTATATAACATAGAATAAATTTCCAATCTCCCCGGCACGATTATGCGGCTAGCGGTGAAACTGTGGGAATAATTTTTGCGAGGGACGCTTATCGGATCTCTCTTGTTAAGGATTTATAGAAATCAGGATGATGGTGGAAGAGTATCTCTTTGCTCGTTCGAGGGGCTCGTCGTGTTTCCAATAACGAAAACCGAGGAAGAATTCTGCAGAAACGCGTGGAGTCTACTTGTCAGCGGCGAATAGAGACCGAGCGAATCCGCTCGGCGTGTTTCCCTCGTTTTTTTCCCCGCTATCTTCTCCCCGGTCTCGATCTCGCATCTAAACGACCGTCTCGCAGAACTGGTCCACGTCTCGGCCCAGCTCGGCCCGAGAATTTGCATTCGGCCTGCGGTTTTTCAGAACGCGAACGAGCTTTTCATTCAAATCGCGGCGATACGTTCCGGGGACCGGTATCTCGGTCGGAAATTAAGATTGCTGTCTGGGAAATTTAGTGCAGGTTAGGGCGTCAGCCCTCTCGAAGGACACTTCCCGGTACTCGGACACGGTGCCGCGTATTATTCGAATCGAGTTTGATCCGAATTCAAGTTGACCGCGGATCTTTGCGCGAAATAAAAGTTTGCCGAGTCGCTCGTGAGAATAGAAGTCGGATAACAATGTACGTTTACAATGCTTCTACTCATTTTCGTCGTGAGCGCGTGAAATCCGTAGTTTATTCACGACGAATCGAAACTTTTCGTCTTCTGGCACGTGTTTTACGGCACAAGGGTTTCCTTTCGAGCAGATTTCTCGAACGGAGAAGTTACTTTTTCTAAAGGAGAAACCCTTTTGCAGCGCCGATGTCGCAAAACAAAGATCGATTGCTTATTCCAGTCACAGCGGGGGTTCGAACGAAGTCGATGGAGAAAGAGTCGAAGGGAACACACAGAGTTTCGAAAAGTCGTTCGTCTCTTTAACAGAGAGATGTTTAGACCCTGTTCGAGCGTCGGGTCGAACGGCTTTGTATGCACGGCGTCGCGTGACCCGGTGAGATATGCAACGCCTGTTGCGTCTGACCATCGACGGTCCACCACCACTGCGCCCTTGTTTCCATTCAACTCGCTCTCCACTGTTGATCCCCGAGGTCTTTGAAAACTCGAGAATCCCGGTCGAAGGGTTAATTAAAAACAACTGCCTCGACCCGGGCCCTTCTTCTCCTGTGTGTCGACCAGCGATCGTTCGATCGATTTGCGCTTTCGGCGCACGTACGTTCCATTATCGGAAGAATGATCTTCGAAACATGAAAGTAACGCGCGAGGACGCGATGCTCACGCTGTCCGTGCTCGACGATAAACAGTGGTGGCTGGAGATGTTCGCAGAATCTGAACGAGCAGACGATAATTTCTCGGATCGGAAAAATAAGTGACATTTAGCCGGAAAACGAACTTTCTCGTATCGATATCTAATCAACGAACATTATTTTTCTTAAATGTCCGTGGACCTCGAAAATGAATGTACATTTTAATCAATATTACGGTTGTAATAAACATTGAAACTTGGACGTTTCAAGAACAGCATTTTTCGCCACAAAATTGACACTCCCATTTAATATTTTCTCTCGATTTTCTTTTTAAATTGAAGAGCAGACTTTTGCGATGAAAAGTCTTGTCTTTTAATAGCAATTCATGCACGTATTCTATTAAAGAAATAATGTTGAATGTAGTAGGAATTTGCGATATTTTCTACATTAATAGAGCATATTTCTTTAATTCCACAGAATTCCGCTTTAAAACCAATTACAATATTTACAGTACGTCTTATTTTATATAATCACAGAAGAATTAGTTCCCCCCTCGTCCCACTTCACAAATTATTGATATCTAATGTTGTCAATGCTCAGTCCGTCCATATAGTTTTATGTATACTCTTGTGTAGCCCTACTTTGCAATTCTTTGTATGCAATGTTTATGTTACGCTACGAATTCGACTGTCACAATATATTCCATGTGTTTTTACCATTCGGTTGAAAGAGAATCGTCTAAGCGTGCATAGTGGGATATTAAGAGAAACTTTTTTGTATTACAGTTGTTGTTATGTTATAATACAAAGGGCACTACTACCAATTGGGCAGCTTTCTGAGAAAGCTCTTAGATATAAAGCTGTTAGATATAAAAATACCAGAAAATATTCTCGAACTTTAGCGAATGAAGATACACTGCCTAACGTCCGATTCTTATATATCTGATATACGTATAAAAATACAAAGAAAATTAGAAATTTAGATCAAGAAGCTAAAGAATTAGTAATTACGTAACGTAAAGTATGTAATAACAAATACAAAGTAAATATTACTGAAATAATTTTTTGATTTTTTTTTCACCCATTTGTAACATAATGATAATATATTATTGAGCCGAAATTTCATTGTCGATATCTCTTACGGTTCAGAAGTTATATTCAAATGCCACTAAA
>CM052139.1:3092259-3110557 GCA_028454255.1 Halictus ligatus | reverse complement strand
TTGGCTATTCTTTCTTATTACTTTTATATACCGTTAAATGACAGCTACATCTGTATTTATGCATTCTACAATATTTATTTGAATGTATATTATAAAGGGAATTTGAAAAAACAGTGCACATTATTTGATCGCATTTCTCAACTTTTTGTGTTATGGAGTTAATTGATTTGTGCAATGAACGGCTCATATGTGTGACGACTTTGCGTTTCAAAGAAAATGAAATTAATTTTACGTACTTTGAAAATTGTAACCCACAGCCTGACACAAAAAATTCTCGATATATGTCAACAACACGGGTCTTGCCAGCGTCGTCTAGGAGACATACTCAAGTGGTAGTGGGGATAATTCCGCGACGTTTATCGTCGGGGCCTTCGCGACATACAGTGAGTCCCACGAGCTCTGTATACTTGGATATCTTGGTTATTTCAAACAATACGAGGAAATGTTACTTACAGAAGTTGTAGGGTTTAAGACACTACGTAGTATGGTATAAATGATATTCTTGCAAGATATGAAGCAACGAATTATTGCAGTGTGCGCTGCAATAGACGCTCCAACAGTAAGGCGTGTAAGAGACGCAACAGTTCGAAGACTACAACGCCCATATTACGAAGTTTACGCGAAGGGTTGACGATCGTGCGTCGGGTCGAAACAGACCCGCGTCCCACCACGGAAGGATTAATCCCGGATTGCAGTTCACAACAACGAACCGCCAGAGACGATTCCAGCGCAGTGTTCGTTGATAACTGGATTTATGGTTTTACAGCGATCCCTGCAGATTTCGCCGAACATTATTTGCTCCCCACCCGTGGCGATTTCGAGAATTAACAGGGATACCGCTACCCGTTAATTGCTACGTTGCTCCGCGGGGAATTCGACGCCGGTGTTTAGTCCGCCTCTAATTAGTTGCGGACCTGTCGTTAATAATCCACGCAAGTTAGTCGCTCGACGTTCTTCCAAAGTCGTCGGAACTTAGGCTTCCGCCGGGTTGTGCGAGAACAGTGATAAAAGGCAGATCGGGCTTTTCGTGGCAGTTTCCTTTACGTTAACCTTTTTTGCGGTCCAAAGTGTTCCCACTCTTGCACACTTCAGAACTTCCCTCGAAGATCTTTGCAGGCCATAAATCTACAAAGCACCGGCTAAATGCAATATACAAGAACGCCGCGCGCGAAAATAAGAGTTCTCCATCTCTTCCCGCTTTCCTCTTGGCTTTTTCAAATTTTTCCCAACTTTACGATCGCTCCCAGCTCGTTCAACCATGATGCACTATTATTATTTCGACGAACCAAGTATTTTCACGTCGCGTGCTGCATCAAAGCCCCCTCTCCATCGTAAACACGAAAATACAGAGATCACTCGTAGTCCGAGGTAAATGTGAAAAATCGTGATCGGTTATTTCTGGACTTACACGTACCTGATTCGACTAATAAATCAATTTTTTTTAAATGTTCGTTAATGTACCGAGTGTGGCCAATTTTGTTCAGGGTCTGACGAGTTCAGGAAGAGGTTGCAGGAGTACTCTCAACATCATTAATATTCCAATTTTGATTTTCTTCAATGCATTATCTTGATTTTATCTTGATATTGTCTCCCTCGGTTTTCTCCCCCGGTAAATGTCCACGTTGGTCGCTTAGGCGATTTCTTTTTGCTCCCCATCCACGAGCAGCTTTGCATGCATGATTGATGAGCCACGTAAACGCCTTTCAACTTTATCACGATTTTTTATTCCGTTGAAAACGCGGAATTCTGTTCCTTTTCTTTTCGTAACTTTGATATTAATAGACCGCGGATTTTACGCATTCGCGAGGAAAAATGAGTGAAACTTGAAACAGTGATTGCGAGAGTTCATGAAAAAGTGCATTTTTATCGGCTTATCGAAATTTATAACCAGTGCACTGGTCTGGGAGATTTATAACAATAACAGGAATTTATTCAGATGTCATAGGATCTCTATGGTAAAATGTACGTGAACAAAGAAGTGTGGGAAATAATTTCTCAAAGAAATATTTCTGTAACTTCACGAATTTTGAGTTGTAGCGTTAAAATTGTCAGGGAAACGTATTTTCGCAGGTTTCTGTGCGCTTGAAAAATGTTTTCCAAAGGAAAAAAAAACTGTTCCTAGGTGCAAAGGACTCACCCTACTTTTTCTGCTGCCTCTTTGGAAAGTTCCAACTGTTCGCGCAGAAAGTGCAATTTGTATCGCGGCGACGCGACGTCTCTCCGAATTTGCATAAACGTCTCACGGCAAACCCGTGATACGCAACGAAGTTACCGTTTCCGCAACTCGGATTAATGCGTATTGAAGACTGCGGAATACGCGGCTAGAATTACCAGGGAATTTTTCATGGTTGTCGTGCACGCATCCCCAGTCCTCGGGGAGCAGATCAAATTATGCTCAGGAACGTAAACGAGGCGAACCAGCCGACGATGCTAATATGCTCCCGCGAATGGCCGAGCCCAGTGTCCCCGAGGATTCCCTCCGGCCAACAAACGCGGACCGTTCTTTCCTGTCCCGAGAGGAACGGCATCACCCGGTAAATAATCAACCAGCCGATTAAATAATGAACCTGCTATTCCTGCCACGCTGTCGACGAAGACGCGACATGTCGTCGTTCGTTGTAACAAATCCCTTATTAACCTCTTCAGTGCCGGGCGAAAAAGAGGTGTCTATGGCCGAATTTCAAGATTTTACTAGGTCTTGGAAAAAGGATGATAAAAACCAGACGAAAAGCAATATTTACTGCATAATTCAAGAAGCAGTATATTAAGGACGAAATAGAGAATAAAACAGTGACGCTAATTTTTCTATATTCATTGAAAATTACACAAATAACAAAGGTATAAGTGATCATAAAGAAAAGAAAAATTGAGTTCTCTCTTTCAAATAATTGCACATACGAAAAGTCATCTTTTTATCATATCTTTGTATAGACCGTTTATTGCAAAGTATATACTTTGCATTTCCAATATATTTTGTAACAAAATAAATAATATTGCACAACAAACATAAAGAATGACTCCAAGGTACATGGTAGGCGCCGGACGGATTATCTCATCCGAAACAAGTAATTGTTATAGGTAATATAACGTATAGAATATAAGGGAAAGTTATACCGAAAAACTATTTATTTTAATTCTCTCGTAATGAAATTAGACCATTTATAACGTATTATAAATTTATTTTGATATAGAGTTCTCTCGCAGTGGGAATAGTAAAGCGGTACAAGGTTAGGGCCGATAAGGGTTAATCCCGTTCACGAATTATACGCATTTGCGGGAAAAATCAGTAGGCCAAACATAGAAATTATTAACAGGAGAAAAGCTTCCCCAAACCAAATTGAATTTTCAATAGGCCATCCGATAGAGCTTGTCCTAAGAAAATGTGTCAATTTTCAACCCTGTATGTCGACATTGGGGGTAGTAATGGGCCGACAACGGAAATCAGGTTTCTCTGTCATTTCTCTCATCCTTTCCAATTAAAAATTTTGGAAAAAAGTCAGGCATGCTTTAGCTGTCTAACGAATAGACATCTACGAATTTTTTCACAATTTTTAGCTTCTTTTTAGCCGATTTCTTCCTTTTTATTTTTTAAAAGTTCGGCTTCGAAGCTAAAAATTCATAGATGTGCATTCGAACAGCTCAAGTACGCCTGATTTCTTCAGGATTCGGATGACCATGAATCGGAGATTCATTCGGATTTAGATCGTTTCGATCAGGGGACGCGAGATCACGGCAAAGTGAAACTAGCATTCGCGGATCGTTCGAAATAAAGAGGGACGTCGTAATTGTTGTCGGCGTTCCGCCTTTTCCGGGAAACAAACTGGCAGAATGCCAATGATTTGCCGGGAAATTTCGATTAGGTTGGCTGGGAATCGTGTCGGTGTCTTGGCGTTTCGAACGAGGCCGAGACAAACGCGAAAAGCTGCCTCGACTAGGTTCTACTTGCACTCGATCGAGATCCAGCGTTATTGAAGCGTCCTTCAATTAGCGAAGCTTCCCCCCCCCCCCCCCGGGGAAAAAAAGTTCCTCGCTTGCCTCGCGAGGGCAGGATATACCGTCGAGTGGATGTACGATTGAAATTTTTTATGGTAATCCGGATCGAAGAATAGTTATTGGTTCCGGGCCGAGGTTTTCGCGAGAAAACGGCTCGACGCATCCGAATGGAAAGTCATTACGCGTTGCCGGCCCCTCTATTAGGACCGGTCATCGATCATCATTCGCTTCTGCCTCGAGGACTTTCTGGGTCAGCCTCGAGATCGAATAAAAACCGAGACAATTCTGTCGTCGCGATCGCTGAACCTTCATCCTCTGGATCGCGATTCCTTTGCTTTTGCCCGTGGCTCCTTCGTCTTCATTTGCGCGTTGCTGTCAAGATAGCGTGTCAGCTAAGATACGGTACGACGAAGAGGTATATAATTCATTTCGTCGACTTCGTCTTCCGGTGTATTGTTTCGACGTGTATTGTTCGAAATCGCGCTGATTTTAACACTGAACCTGGGTCAAAATCACCGGATTCAGATTGTTTTATTACGGATGCTTCCAGAGGGAATGGTGGAACAAATATCTTTACTAGAGTACACGTATCAAAATAAGAATCGCAGAAAGGCGAAATAGATTGGACCTTGACATTCTCATAAGGCACTATGCACCAGTTATTTTTAAGTCTCGCTAGGTTTAGTATATCGTATTAAAATACAAGCAGTCGGGCACGAACTTTTCCAGTGACGTAATAGAATGTATGCGATTTCATTGAAGGGAAATGGATGTTGCGTACACTACCACCCGTAAATATTTGGACGTCTAACACGTTCATTCAAAGAGGATGTTTGTGCTCTAATTAATTAGGGCTTGCCACAGTTGGGTTTCAGACTGTGGACACTTGCTTCTGCCAGAGACAAGGTATAGAGGTGGATCTATTGCTGCATATGTATCGGAGCTGCAACGTTTAAAAATTGTAAGGGGATCATTCTAAACTATTCTATAGGGAGGAGGAGAAGAGGAGCCGAGGAAGGGAGGACGAGGGTCAAGGGAGGGGAGGGAGAGGTGGTGACCTAGGCGACGGAAGGAGAGGGAAGGTCTAGGAGAGGAAAATGTGGACGGGATCTAGTCAAGGAGGGGAAGAACAGGGACTAGGTGAGGGAAGAAGAGGGGGAGATCTAGAAGAGGGAAATGAGAAGGCAGTCTAAAGAAGAAGGAGGGGATCTAGGTAAGAAAGAGGGGATCTAGGGAATAAGGAGGGGGTCTAGGTAAGAAGGAGAGGATCTAGATAAGAGGGCGGGGGCCTAGAGACGAAGGAGGAGGTCTAGGGAAGAAGGAGAGGATTTAGATAAGAAGGAGGGGGTCTAGAGAAAAAGGAGGGGATCTAAAATATGAAGGAGAGGGTCTAGGGAAGAAAAAAGGGGTCAAGGAATAAGGAGATCTGGTGATCTGGATATGAAGGAGGGGGCCTAGGGAAGAAGGAAGGGGGCCTAGGGAAGAAGGAAGGGGTTTAGGGAATAAGGAGGGTATCTAGAGAAGACGGAGGGGATCTAGATATGGAAGAGGGGATCTAGGGAATAAGGAGTGGGAAGGAGGAGAGGATCTAGATAAGAAGGTGGGGGTCTAGAGAAAAAGGAGGGGATCTAGGTATGAAGGAAGGGGTCTAGGGAAGAAGGAAGAGGTCAAGGGAATAAGTAGGGGGTCTACCGAAGACGGTGGGGATTTAGATAAGAAGGAGGGGGTCTAGGGAAGAAGGAAGGGGGGCCTAGGAAATAAGGAGGGGATCTAGATAAGAAGGAGGGGATCTAGATAAGAAGGAGGGGATCTAGGGAAGAAGGAAGGGGTATAGGGAAGAAGGAAGGGGTCTACGGAATAAGGAGGGGCTCTAGCGAAGACGGTGGGGATCTAGATAAGAAGGAGGGGGTCTGGGGTGTAAGGAGGGGATCTAGATAAGAAGGAGGGGATCTCTCTCTAGGGAAGAAGGACATCCAGAGAAGGAAAAGACGAAGGGGATTCAGTCTCAAAGCCTATTCCAGGACAGCAGTAAAGGGAACGAAGCCGCACGGAGTCGACGTATTCAATAAATATTGGCTGGAACGTTACGAATGTGCACTCTCATGGGGGAAAATTGGCAGCAAGGGGATGCGCGTCGACTTTTCGCACGGTTCGTGGCGCGTTCGCGATTGCAGGCCAGGGTCGTCTCTCGCAGGATCGAAACACCGCGCTGCGTCATGCCGCAGGCCGTCGAACAGCGGTTTTCGAAGCGGCTGTCCGCCCATTGATATTCGAAAACAAAACAACCAATTGCTGGTCGCGTCAGCTGGGTCAACCGCCCTCGCTCAATCGATCCTCGGTGCGAGAGCGTCGTCGATAACGCGAACAAGGTGAAACGAGCGAAGCGAGCGGAACGTATCGCTGCTCGTGGGACTAGCTCTTCTACAAGAGGGATCGCGTTTCGCGTCCGATGGACCCTCGCCCCCGAGTAGACTATCAGATAACGGCGAGAGAAGCGCACCCTGTCAACGGCTGCCCAGAAAACTCTGCCGGTGCTCTCTCTCTCTCTCTCTCTTTCTCTTCAGCTTTCCCGCGGGAAAGTATCCGGTTGCGGCGAACACGAGGAGCTTCTGAGAACCGGCTAATCCGAGGATCCTGCAGCCGTCTCCGATTTTCCGAACGAATTTTTGCAGCTCGCCGTTCGAACGTCGGACATTGCTCGCAACCCGATGCAAAAGGGAGTTCGGATTTTTTCGTTCGACTACTTTTATGATCTTTTATTGCGAAGCGGATAGCGCGGAACGGGCCATTTCTGTTATTGAAGGTAAAACCAACAATTTTGCCGTGTTAATACCCGTAGCCTGTAGCCGTGTCAGATTTTTTCCAGTGAATTTTTGCAGCTCGCCGTTGAAATGTCGGACACAACTTGCAAATCCGGTGCAACGGGGAGTTCAAATATTTTCGTCGAAGTATTCTTCTTTATTTGTTTTTATTGCGAAGTGGATAGCGCAGACCGTTTCTCTTATCGAAGACCATTTTTATGGTTAATCCGCGGAATTCTACACCCGTTTCAGATTTTTCGAATTCTCGCTGGGGGAAAATTGCAAGAACCTCGAGCTGGAGCTGTTCTTTGTCTTTCGGAACAAGGTTCGAATGGTAAGCATTGTTCCAGCTCGTAAATTGTTGCGTTTATTATTTGCTCGAATGATAAAGCACGAGCGGAACGTGCCTCCCGCGATGTTATCCAATTCCGTGATCAGACGTACGAGGGGGGAAGATGTCGCCGCACGTCATGCTTAATTCATCTGTCGCGAATAAATAATCTATCGTGCGAGGCTTCGAGCACCAGGAAAAGAGAGGCAGGAGGCTGATAAATAATTACCACATGGTCCCGATCGACCTGGCAGCAGGTCAGGGTCAGTGTCAAGGCCGTGCCGCGGCCTGTCGTAACAGCCGCCTCTTTCGACTCGGTGAACAGGTAAAACTGCGCAGAAATCTACGCAGAGAAATTTGTTGCTTCGACGCGCGCCCACAATCTCCGCGAATCTCCGCGTGAAAAATTAAGCACGTTGACGAACTCCCACGCAAAAAAGTTGCTAGATTCGACCCGTGCCCACGCTGGGAAATGCCCACTCGAAAAATGTCCCCACTCCCGTATTAACAAATTCCTATGCGAGAAATTGTCTACTCTAAAAATTGCCCCTTTCGACGTATGCCTACAGTGGCAAATGCCCACGCTAAAAATTGCCCATACCGGGAAATGTCCACTCAAAAAATTGCCCACATTGGCGCGTCACCACGTTGGGAAATGCCCACGCTAAAAAAGTCCCAATTCCCGCATTAACAAATTCTTATCTCTAATTCAAATTCAATTCAAATCTCTATTGCGGTGCGGTTGATGTCAATGAATTGTCAATTTCTTATCGAATAAAAATGTAATTCTTCCTTATTTTGCATTACTTTTTTCGTAAAATTTATAACAGCGGCATTTGGCATGCGTTCGACGTTTATACTCCTCATTGTTCGATTTTAATTCCGTGAGGGATTTTTAAAATTAAACACCGCAGTTAACTGGTTAACAAATTCCTATGCGAAAAATTGCCCATACTGGCGCATGCCAGTCAAAAAATAGACTAGCCCAAAAATTGCGCACATTGATGCGTGTCCACTCAAAAAATTGCCCACATTGGCGCCTGTCCACTCAAAAAATTGCTTGCCGCGAAAATTGCCCACATCGGCGCATACCCACTCAAAAAATTGCCCACATTGGTGCGTACCCACTCAAAAAATAGCCCACATTGGCGCCTGTCCATTCAAAAAATTGCTTACCGCGAAAATTGCCCACATCGGCGCATACCCACTCAAAAAATTGCCCACATTGATGCGTACCCACTCAAAAAATTGCCCACATTGGCGCCTGTCCATTCAAAAAATTGCTTACCGCGAAAATTGCCCACATTGGCGCATACCCACAAAAAAATTGCCCACATTGACGCGTGGCCACTCAAAAAACTGCCTGCGCCAAAAATTGCCCACATTGACGCGTGCCCACTCAAAAAATTGCCTATCCCGAAAATTGCCCACATTAACGCGTGCCCACTAAAAAAATTGCCTATCCCAAAAATTGCCCACATTGACGCGTGCCCACTCAAAAAATTGGCGCGTGCTCATACTGACAAATTCTGTCTGATTCCGAATGCGTAACACCGACCGAAATGCATATCGAATACGTAAATTTAAATAATGTAAAATACGTATCGAAGACACCGCAGTCTGTATCCGCCTGGCAACCGAAGTAGCCGATAGTCTTTGCAACCGAGCCCCGTCGCATTTCGAAACGAGAAACGCGTTTCCATTTGAACTTGACGCTATGAAATATTCAATTACGCCCGGCATGCAGCCGTGCAATATTTCCTGCTCGCCGGTCCCAGCAGAGGGATTAACCGTATCGCAAACGTGGATCCCGTTCTCCGTTTCGCGCGTTTCGTTTCGCGAGAGAGAGACCGCGCGACAGCATTCGGAAACACCTTCGGAGACATTTTCCCTCTATCGTCTCCTATTTGCTCCCCGCAGGCTCGCGCGAGGTTCGTCGCAGACTCGGGATTCGTTTCAGCCCAATTCCCGAAACGAGATTTAAGAAACGTGCAAGGACAGACTCGATTCCTTTCCGATCAGCGTCGCGAACGAATTTGGAGCCGGAACACCGGAAACTCGACATTAGTTGAGCAACCTTTCGAGGTTTCTCGATGTTTCATTTTTCATTTTTCGCAAAGTGTGAACGCCACGAGGAATTTTCATTCCTCGGAATATCTTATCCTCTCGTTTTATTGAACTATTTTAGAAAGATCAATTAGGTCGACTTTTCTCGCATCTGTCACTCCTGCTTGGTTAATTAAAACCGTGCTAGGTAGTTCTTGTCCAGGGTGAGGTGTTTTGAGTAGTAGAGAAGTTGGACAACTTGTTGATAACAATAACTCGTAGTTTAATTATAACGACTGTACAAAGACGTAACTTAAATGAGGACTAGCCGAAGACTGGTTGAATAGAAATTGAAGACTGACGACTGGCAAGCAGAGATGGGTTTTCAACCACTTTACGACCACGGACGAGTTATCTCGCGACGAAATACCGTGCGTACAATAATCACAGACAAGTTATCTCGCGAACAAGTTTCGTTTATAGGTTGGTCGCGAGATAACTCGTTCGTGGTCGTGAAGTGGTTAAAGGGATGTGAACTTGGTGGTGGAGGTGGCAAATAGCAGTGGGAGAAATTGGGGGTGAGTGTTCAGAGATTGTCCAGACGCTGTCTTAAATTATTATGTTCTCGTGCCGGAAACTCGCAGAGAAAATGGGACGAATCCCATCGCTTGGGTCTCACGCGTCTTCGACTCTTAGGCTAATTTATTGCCTGTAAGGGTGGTTGAAGTGATCGGGACTCGGTGTTAAATTCGAGAGACCCTTTCGTGGCTCTCGCATCGCGTTGCGTTTCAACAGAAATGCTCTATAAACTTTCCCATCGCTTTTTAGATGTTTGTCTAGCCTCAAAACCTAGCCAAAGTTATTTTATCAGTTTTCGTGAGGCCAAAGGTTTCTTTTATTGCTTTCTGGTATAAATACGTGGTTTCTAGGGTGTTGTGGTAACAGTGGGATAGGTTTATCCGAGCCACCATCGTCGGAACGCCGAATTGACCTAACCTACGAGTTTCTTTCGTGGCGAGGCAACGAGAGACGTCCAGTTTTCGGGACGTTCTTACGGATCGCTTCGCCTTCTAATTGAAACGGAGGTGAGGTCGCGGTTCTTTACGGCCCCGCTCGTGGTTCTAATCCCCTTTTCCGTTCCGCTTAAGCAAACGTTACCGGTGATGGTGCGCGGCAATAAAGTCTGCTATTACCCGTGGCCGAGGTTACGTTTTACGAGAACGCTCGTTCGGCTCGCGAACGGTTCCACGGCGACCCCGCGAGACAGAGCGGCCTCGGCATCGACCATCGGTTTTACCGAATGATTGCCAGATTCTAAGCGATCCGACGAAGCTATCGCTCCACGGCGAAGTTAGACGTAACATGCAAACTGTAACTCGACCGCCAAATCGCTGGTCCTAAGCACCGACGAGACGCAACGATGTTATCGGAACTTCGGATTCAAGTTCGAACCCTATCGCTCCGCAGAGGAAAGTTCTCGTTCGTTGCGAAGCGAGAAAACCCGATCGCTGAGAGAAAAGTTTCGATTTTCCCAGCCGAACGACGGTACTAAAAATACGTCATCAACCGGGAACAACTTTGGCGGAGTTGCGATACATTTTTAGTTATTTTCAGACGACGGAGCAAGTTTTGTTGCGCTGGAATTTTTGTCCGTTCGGAGGGAAGTCTCCCCTCGGAAGAACCCTGCAGAGGGTGTTCCAAAAATGTACTTCCATGAAAGGGGTAACTCCTGAGGTCGTTCGAAGAAACTTTTCCCTTTGGGGAAATGTTCTCCGCGGCTTTGTTGACGAGTTATTAACGAAAAACACGGACCAATCGGGGCGTGGCTACAGTGGGCGGGGCCCTGATTGGCCGCGACCCGATTGGTCCGAGTTTTTCGTTAATAACTTCTTAGATAAGCCACGGAAAAATTTAGGTAAAGGAAAAAGTGCCTTATTTCAAGGGAATGCAACATTTTTGGGACGCCGTGTATAGTCCCAATAAAATAGTAAAATGAAACATACAAAATTGGTAAAATGGACTCGATCGTAGCCCCTATAAAATTTCAAAAACTGTGAGGAATGACGCGTTAAGCAGTAACCTCGTGTTAAATAGCAACAATCAAATTTTTGGGACGCCCTATATAATCCCAATAACATAGTAAAATGAAATACACAAAATTGGTAAAATGGACTCAATCGTAGCCCCTATAAAATTTCAAAAACTGTGAGAAACGACGCGTTAAGCAGTAACCTCGTGTTAGATAGCAACAATCAAATTTTTGGGACGCCTTGTATAGTTCCAATAACATAGTAAAATGAAACATACAAAATTGTTAAAATGGACTCTATGGCTATAAAATTTCGCCCTATATAGTCCCAATAAAATAGTAAAATGAAATATACAAAATTGGTAAAATGGACTCTATGGCTATAAAATTTCAAAAACTGTGAGAAACGACGCGCTAAGCAGTAACCTCGTGTTAGATAGCAACAATCAAATTTTTGGGACGCCCTATATAATCCCAATAAAATAGTAAAATGAAATATACAAAATTGGTAAAATGGACTCAATCGTAGCCCCTATAAAATTTCAAGAACTGTGAGGAACGACGCGTTAAGCAGTAACCTCGTGTTAAATAGCAACAATCTGACCTTCCCTTGAGTTAGTATCTCGATCGCAAGCATAACCGAATTGCAACTCTCCCAGAAGCTCCGCTAGCCCCGAAGGATGTTATTCTCGGACTCCCACGAAGTGTTTCACCATAGTTTTGCCTGGTTTTCAGCGAACAACGTTCCGCTCTCGGCGGATTCTTAGGTGCACGGAGCTTTGAGGCTCGTGAGTAACGTTTATGGTTGTAGCCTGAGGCCGGCTAGGGCAACGCAGTAGGGTTCTGGGACGGTTCGATGCACGTTGTTTCGGTGACGTCGCTCGTATCGGTTACAAGGCTTGCAGAGGTGCCTGTATAACGCGACGCGGCATACACAGCATAAGCTTAACGGTTCATTTCCGAGCGGATCGACGATCTATCGGTTCCCTTAACGGCTTGTTCGTTTAAACCTTCCACGATTATCGGAGGCTGGGCGTCCTCGTAGTCGTTGTAACGAGCCCTCGTTATTGGTTCCGCGCGGAAGCGAGATTGGTACGACTGGCTATCCTAGCCGGCATCCGCCATCGATATTACATTTTCCGGCAGCCGGATACTATTATACATCCGACCCGCGACTATTCTTCGCACGGCTGGCCACCGACAGCCGAGGTTCCCGCGATTTTTCCCATTTTTTCCCTAATTCTTCCCGCCCTCGCTTATCCCTCGAAAAGTTTCACCGGAACACCTACGCGGAAACTTACAGGTCGCCTCCGCCGACAGGGGATCGCCTGAACATCTCTCGCATTCAGTATTATATTGTAGCGGCCATCGGCACCGTACATTTAGCAACATTTGCCGTGCAAATGGTCGAGCGAGTTTATGGAACCCGTTGTCCCGCAGCTGTTTTTGAGAAAGCCGTTAGACTTCTCAGCAGTTTTTGTTGTGGCATATTTATCGGCCTCAACAGCTCGTACGGACATCATAAACCTTGAGTTTCCGATGGGACCGGAAACTAGGCAAGTATTAGCAGGCAAGTACTAGGCAAGAGACCGCGCCAAGGTCTCAACGAGTCCCCGAAGAAGCACCCGATTGGCCGAAGCGGCTAATTCAGTCCCAGCCAATCAGGACGATTCGGGGAATAGATAAAAAGACACCGGAGAGTCGCGTCGAATTATACGATAGCACAACGCTGTAAACTCAGAGTGAATAAAACTAAGTTCCTAGTCGAACACGTTGGGGAGATTCGGTCAAAACCTCGCCCAACCATACCCTTACAATACAATGAAATTCGCTTTGGACAGAGTTATACTGTTCGAAATGGTGCACCCGTTTTCGCGAAGAGGTTGCAAATTGAAACGCCTCCGAGAACGTCGGGACATTTTTTTCGTGACCAAGTCTACCATAAATTCGAAGCCTGAAGCAACAATTTTTCAAAACTTGACTCCTATTTGTCTCTCACTGTGTACCTTACTTTAATGTGAGAAGGCCAAAACGATTAAAAGAGAATCAAGTTCTGAGGAATCTTTGTAAAAGGGAAGCTTAAAAACCGTTTGAACGAATCGCAAAGGGCAGAGGATAAAATTTCACTTTTTTCTTCGATGAATTAATTAAAAAATTGTGGAATGAATGGTTCATTGCCAAGGTGTGAAGGAAAAGTGTTTAGAACTGAGCGATAGGGAAGTGTATGTTTTTGCAAATGTAAGTTATGGATGCGAGAGACAGAGTGCAAGCGAGATGAATGCAAGGGGGTGAAAGGAGTATAAAGCGTGGATGTTCGGGAAGAGCGTAGAGTAGAGTTATGCCTTTACAAGTTTTTTGAGAATTTTCTTGTACCACTAACCACCACCCACTTTATTCTACTTAACCTTCAATTACCCAACTAATACTAGCAAAACTCCATGACAAAAGAGTAGTGAGCATTTTCTCAAGGTATCTTTTATAATAAACACTCAACTTAACCCTTGCAGCTAGTTCTGCTCAAAAAAAAAGAGCGTAGAGCAGAGTTGCGACTGCCTTGCGAGAGAGACTGTTAATTGCGTTAGCGTTTCTACACCGTTATTCTTTTAAATATATTAGCATTTAGCAAAGTGTTACGAAGATATCAATCACCCCATTCCTCGAGAATCCTACAAGATAATATATCGATGTTTGTGAGACTGTTTTCATTTCTTTACCGAGACAAATTGCACGTTTCTAAAAATCTGCAGACCAGTCACGAGGCAACGTGTTTCGAAAGGTTCAGCTCTCGATCGTCGGAGATAACTGTCGATTCGGTCGGACGCCGGTCGACGCCCACCGGTGACCGTCGGTGCGGAACAAGGCCCGAGAACGTATCTAACAGTAAGGAGCAGCGCCTCGCGAGAGAGCAGGCTTCCCTTTGATTCGCGATTTGCCCGTAAAACCGCCGTAAACGTCGGTTTCGCAGTCGGCGATAATCCTCGGCCGACGAGCGCGCTTCGAAACGATGCGTTTATGATTCCGTAGTTGAACCCTTTCCGCCCCGGAGGCGTTTTAAAGCGGTACTTTCGTTCGAAAAGCGACGTCTCCGATCAAACGTTTCAACCGGTTCGCTTTCTTGTTTCGTTGCAGTCGACGCGGCGCGTGTTTGCAGGCTCCAAACAATAAACACAGTACCACGTAATCCTTAATTGGTCTACCGCGTCTCTCGTGGCCGCAACAAAATTTCTGCAGACTGATTTTCCCTACTGTGCGATAATTGCAAACACAGTGAATTCTCGTTATACAGGCTGGTACACGCAACTTGCACACCTATGCAACTTCCAAAGGATGCGAAAAACTCGCTGTTTGTCTGCGATAAGGTTGATTTTCTAACTTGACATTACGCGAAGAAAATTTTCAGGAAGTAAAGTGACATTACTCGTTGATTATTGAGTTTAGGAGTTATGAAGGTCAATACTTTTCTACTCAGAATTCGACATTCTTCCATATTTTGGTATAAAAAATATAGTATTTCGTTTAAAACAACAAAGTCGACCTTCAAATCTCCGAAACACTTCCACCTGTAAAAGAAATAAATACACTAAATTGTGTACCCCTCCAGACCATGCAACTTCTGTATACAAAACTGTTTCGTGGAACGCATCGTTTGGAAGTTAGATAGGTGTGCAAGTTGCGTGGACCACCCCGTATATAAAGGCATATGCCTTTCTCATTTCGTGTAGGTGCCTTCTTATAGTTGACCATGTGGGACCAAGGCTTCTCGATAATTCTTGTACACCTAATTTTGGATCAGCTTCCACCAGAGATTTTAGGGTGTCATTATCAAATTCAACTGGTCGTCCACTTCGAGGCCTGTCGGAGAGATCATAATCACCAGCAGCAAACCTTCTTTCACCAGCGTTGACACTTGTTGACCTTCAATACATCTCCATAAACATCGCAAATTTTCTTTGTTGTTACCGTTGCATTAAATCCCGCATGAAAAAGTACGCAATGTTGAATATGATCGGAAGGTACGGACGCCGCCATTTTATTACAGGGTTGTAAACAGAAATTATACTGTTTAAAATATTTAGAACACAGGCTGGAAAACTGTAAAAGAATACGTGTTTCCTCTCGAACGATCGGCACAGAACTAAAACAAATTCTTTGCAAATAATTGATTACTTATAGGTGTCCTTAATAATTTGTTGCTCGTCGATGGAACGTTTCGCGACGGAAACGAAATTCCACCTCGGCCGTTCTCCGGTTCTCAATTATGGAAATGAAGCGGTGGCAACAGTCGCATCGCCAGGTCTTTCCATCGGATTACGAGTCGTCGCGAGAACGTTGACCAAAGCGCTGCTAAATAAAATTAAACCGGCGACGAAGTTCGAACGGCTGCGAAGAATTTCGATGAAAATCATGTTTGATATTAATTCTTCCAGCGAAAATCGATAGGCAGATAATTTCGTCGCGACTCTCGCAGCCCCGGTCAGAGGTTAATGTGCAAACGCTATTTATAGATCGGGAAAGTAATTGCTAAACTGGAAAATGTCAGAGGAAAACGTGTCTTCATTATTTTTGGGAGTTCTATCGTGCTGTACTGAAAATGAACGTGTCTTTCGAACACTGCGTAGCGTAGAACCTTTCTAATATAAATTGCCGAGCTAGAAAATGCCGGAGCGATGAATTTGTTCGCAACACCGGGGCTGGTGTCATAGTATACCGGGAATTTTTTTAATATTCTCCTGTGTCGAGCTTCGGAGGATCGAGAGTGTCATAAATGCACGAAATTCGCAGCGTACAAAATTACGTGCCGAGAGAATTGTTGCCGGAGCAGTCTGGTCTTCTTATGGGCGTGGAGGGCGGCGTGTTTCCCTATTTTCCATGGTGTTCCGCCATATTATCGGACCTGATCTCTGTTCGATGAAACAGCCCACGCTGTAAATCCGGCGGTTACACCGGGCCACGGCCTCGGGCCGTCGTTTTATCGTCGGATTTTATTAGGAACCTTACGCCGCGGACGCAATTAAACCGCCATTAACGAGTGCTCGGGCCCGGTGGGAATAATGGAGTGGCTGGGCTCTGGTTCCCGCGAGTTTTAGGCTGACTGAGACCAGGGGGCATCGTAAAAGTCTCCGATGAAAAATCGTCGTCTCGAATCTTTGTACAGCTCAGCTATTCCACTCGGAAGCCCGACTCGACATGCAATTGCAGCAATCGGTGCATTCGGTGATTTCCCGCGGACCCTTTCCCCGTAATTGCAATTTCTTCCGCAGAAATACGCGAGTTAATTCAATATCAACAGTGGATACAAATGGCGCGGGAATCGAGACTTTCTGGAACCATTAATTGTCGTCCAATTCGATTCCCAGAAGCACGGTTAATGGGAGCTACTATAGAGTCAGGGCGACCGGAAGTGGACGTACAGACAGACACTCAGAAACCGCGCAAACTTTCCGATCAGACCTCGCGCGTTACAAGCTCCGGGCAGCGGACGCTGTAACGCAATTTCCAGTCGTCGCGACGCACGCGAGCTTCTAATTACCGGGCCGCGAAATTGATTACTAAGCCGAGTGGCTTATTTCGTTAGTCGATTAGAAACTGGTGCCCTTCCGCGCTGCTAGCCCGAACAACACGGGCCCCGAATTGCTTCATTAATTCTCGCCGGGAAATCCTCGGCCCGTGAGCTTTCTCGCCGGTTATTGCATCTATGTCGAAGCTTTCGGCATGCGTTGTCTTACAAGAAGAGGCCACGACCTTCGGGTCACCGATTTGGTTGACACTTTGTACACTTACAGATCTCTTTCACCTGTTCACGAATATATACCATTATGGGGGCAGATACCCGATAGTTTTCGAGATATTGATGATTAAAGTTTCATTATTTCTAGGGGACCACGCCCACTCAAGATAAACCACGCCCATTCAACACTAGCCACGCTTACTCTGCACAGAGCGAGCAGGACGCATGTTTCTCAATTCACAAATCATTGGCAAATTTACACAAATAATTCGGGGTTCCAGAGTTTTAGATTTCAAATTTTCTAAGGAAAAAGACAAGATTAGTGAAATGCGCGTAGAGATGGCCCCTTGGGGCACAGCGTTGGCTCTGTCGGCGTCGAGAGCGCAGAAGCCACGCCTACTCAAGACACTCTGTAGCGAGCAACGTACCAAAATGGACGCTCTTTTACCATCTGGTACAATTTGAAGCAATACAATGTCGCCCGTCGTTTGCCGTCTGCTTGCGACGAAGCGATGAATGGCGTTCGTGGCATAATAGATACGGTAAATTGAAATGTTAACAACTTTCATGCAACAAATTTCGCTTGAAATGGCAGGTTCGGCGTTCCCGGTGAACAGAGTTGAGCCCGCAATCACCGTTGATCTGATATCGGCGCGAGAATCATCCCGCTGGGCAAATATGCGTGATATTTTCAATTTTCCGGAATTTAACGACGCGAAAACAACGCGAGCTGTTACTGGGCGCGAACACAGCCCGGCCCGGCCCGATCCGAACCGATCCGAGCCGAGCCGAGCCGGCCCGGCTCGTTCCCTCGTATCTTTATTAAATTTTCATTGATCGCGCGAGCCCCCTTCCCCCGGGAAGATCTCACGAATTTATGGCCAACCTCCTCCGCTATGCAATCCGTCCCCGCAGAACCATCGATTCGAGAGTTCGAGAATTTCGGTGTCCCGAGCGACGCCGAGTGACCGCCATCGTGCTGTGAACCTCGGTGACCCCCATCCTCATTCGGAAGTTTTACAGTTTCGTTTGTGCACACATCGATAGTCCCCCCTTAATTAATTGATTCGTGAATCGAACATAATTTCGCCTCCGATGGATGACACGGTTTTCGAGGACCTTAGTGGTAATGATATTCGACCTGCTTGACATTGACGTTTAACGGAAATATTCAGAGTGGCGCCATCCCGTTTTCTGGCCGTAGAACAAAAATTATCTCGTAGTCAACTGAAGTAAAATATAGTACAGCATAAGCATGCAACATAAAATGGAATATAATGCAGCATGAGATTCACAGAAACTAGTAGACTGCGGATCTTCGTGTGTAATGAGTTAATGAAAATAATTGTGAGAAGCAAAAATGAAATAAA
>CM052139.1:3064878-3092159 GCA_028454255.1 Halictus ligatus | reverse complement strand
TCGGTGCGTTTACATGTGCAGCAGCCTGTTGAGGTCGGGATATTTATGGCCTGCATCCGGACGGTGCGCGGCACCGTTCTTTGTCTTTTCGACGTGTCGCCAGTCCGCAGAGGGGCGTTCCACTATCCACGATCCTCCTCCAGCAAATATATCTCTCTCCCCGACTTTCTCTCCAGGGAGAGGGCGCCAATACATCGAGCACGCTCGAGCGATCTTATCGAACGCTTATGAGCACTTTGCCGGAGGAGTTTTACGAGTGTCGAACGGTTAGGAGTTCGCGGCGAACGCTATACCGTCGGATCGTCGCGCCGTGTAATAACTTTTCACCGAGCGAGTCAATTTTCCAGGCAGCTGCGGCAACGAACGCGATATAAAACACGGACGAACGTCGAATGCAACGGCCTGCAACCGCCTCTGCATCCCTTCCGCAGCGTGGATGAACTGAATTATATTTGTTGTCGCGGGACCAGTCGATATCCCCTTTTTTTTGACATGAACGACACGAAGCACCCTCGAGGTAGTGCCGTTTCAGTTTTTTCCCCATGCTCTTTTTGCAACCCTCCGACGTATGATTTCGACAGACCCTCGGGGCAATGATATTTGATCTTTTCTGTGCCTTTGTTTCGACCCCGTTACCATTTTCTTCGGCGCCGCAACGATCGGAAGCTTTGTCCTCGGTAATAAACGATGTTCGGACGAAGGAGGCTCTTTCTATTCTCTTTCTTTCTCTTGCTTAATTTTTGTGAATTTCTTTACTTAAGGTCACGCGAAGGTCATAGTATCATAGCTAGTTTGATTCGTTTTGTCACACCGCGAGGACCAAAGAATCTAGAAACGATATTGATATCTCGAGAAGTGACCTTGATAAAATTTTTCTGTCTACTACAATATTTGCTCCCTTGTGAACGAATCCCTTTTTTTCTGTCACCAGAAATAAGCTAGACAGGTATTCAAGGGGCTCAGTTTAGACGGGACACTGTGTATATGAGGTGTAGCATTGATTAATTTGTATGAACGAGGTTCTACCATATTGTACAGCAAGGGATTAAATAAATCTTCGAGATCACAATTTTTTAACGTACAACGTCGTCTCGCTCCACGTCAAATCTTTCGAGGCGGAACGACCGGAGCTTCGGGAAAAAGTGCATTTCGACTACACACCGTGTTGCGCCACGAGAGATACGGAAGACGGGCTATTGCGGAGGTCAGCGTGTAGCAGAATTTATGGCAGTTATACTCTCGGAGAACGTCCGAGAAAGAACAACGGACTGCTGCGTTGTGAAAAAGGGGTCGTTCCCGGGAAGTAATAAGCGTCGCGGAAGGAAGAGAGGAACGGAGAAAACGGGAGAGAAAAAGAGAGACGAAGCTTAGGGGTTTCGAGAATGACAGGCAGGTTTCCATGTTGGAGCCCCGGTCTCGCTGAAGCGGCGTGTATCGGGTCAAGGGTGAGGCTTCGTTTCGTTTCGCGAACGCTGCATGCCGCACGCGAGCATTCGTTGAAATTTCCACGATGCGCCGATCGTGGAACGCCTAATCGCGAGAACGACGAAGTTTCGCTCGCATCTTTTCTCGCTTACGGTTTTGCGGAACCGTATCGGTAGCGAAGGGAACAATGGGCCGTCCGTTATCGCGCGAGTTTCGATACTGTTTTACGCGAGGATAGTTCTCTCCGTGACCCGCAACTGCCGCCATTGTTGCGCGCGGGACCTTTCATGGCACGCTCTATTTCGAAATCGAAAGTGCACCGTTCGTGCTGGCAGCATCGGTTTTGTCTGTTGCGCGTTTACGCCTCGATTCTGACAACCCTTTTGTATCGACCCTTTTGTATCAACCCTTCGATTGGTGACCAGAAAAATATTGTAGGGGGAGTTCCTCTAGTACCAGACACTTAAGGTTATTCCCAAACAAATAAAAGAATAAAATATTTCATGTCTTCTGTACCATTTTATTTATAACTTAACAGTATTATCAATCAGTGGAAACCAAGAAATGAAATAATTCTTATTCTAACAATTAATTAAAACTTTGATTGAAGTTTGGTGTAGAATTTGCACAGTTCGTAAAGTGTCTCCTAGTACCAGACACTTAAGGTTTTTCTTAAATAAATAAAAGAATACAATTTTTCATGTCTTCTGTACCATTTTATTTATAACTTAACTGTATTATCAATCAGTGGAAACCAAGAAAAGAAATAATTCTTATTCTAACAAATAATTAAAACTTCGATTGAAGTTTGGTGTAGAATTTGCACAGTTCGTAAAGTGTCTCCTAGTACCAGACACTTAAGGTTACTCTCAAACAAATAAAAGAATAAAACATTTTATGTCTTCTGTACCATTTTATTTATAACTTAACAGCATTACCAATCAGTAGAAACCAAGAAAAGAAATAATTCGTATCCTAACAATTAATTAGAACTTTGATTGAAGTTTGGTGTAGAATTTGCACAGTTCGTAAAGTGCCCCCTAGTACCGGACATTGCATACATTGCGAATGTAGCTTAAAAATAGTTTCAAAATAATGTACAGCGATCACAAACATAGTTATCTGCACATTCCGGGATATCGCGGGATAGCGCGGAAGTGTCCGCGTACATCGAATTCTCGATATATGTCAACAACACGGATCTTGCCTACGTCGTGTATCGTCCAGGAGACATGAGTCGTGTTATGTTTACGCTTCTCGACGTTACACTCCCCATCTCGTGGTCCCGCATGGGTTATACTCCGCGGTAGCGGGGATAATTCCGCGACGTTTATCGTCCAGGCCTTGGCGACATATATGGAGAAATCACAGTGTAGATCGGAACACAACTGTTCCGAAATTGTTCAGAGGTTCCCGGCCGCTTTGCACGGGAACGGTCGCGTTGATAACAAAACGTTGCGAATGAATGCGAATCGTGGGCGAGAAACGTCCCGTGAATTTTTATCACGTTGAAACCCGACGCGGAGAGAGGCGGTTCCTAAACGGAGCCGAGGTTTTATTAAAAAAGTACGCGCGAACTGTTCCCGCAGACTCCGAAGGAAAATTAAAGTTTCCGCGCCCTGGAACGTCGGGGAAATCGTCGAGACTTTCGTCGGAGGGGGCTTGCCGAATTCGATGGAATTTGTTTAATATTCGACATTCATATTCCGTCCTCGAGGCCTCGCGGGCTGCCAATCATTACAAAAATTCCTTGTTTTCGGGGGACTTCGGTTTCAATTTCTGTCACGCTCGTTCCTGTCGATGTCTTCATGATTACATATAGTTTGTCCCATAAGTATTCGTATGCTCTTAAAAATCGCATAACTTTGTCAATATTGGAATATATTGAATTTTTTTGAAAAGTGGATCATTACACTAGTGGGGGGTTTTTTTTTAATTGGATCACTATATAACGTGAGCAGATTGTTTGATTAAAATTGCAATTGGTCGAAATTACAGAGAAAGTACTAAAAAAAAAATGTTAAAAGTACGTTTTGTACATCTGTATCAATTATACATATTCTGAATATTTCATCTATATCGGTCAACATTGCACCGACCTTCAAACATTCAACGATGAAAACTTAAGGGCGAAAGTTGCAGAATTTTGACCTTCTCAGGAAATTTCGCCCTTATGTGATCATTTTGTGAAATTCTCAGAACATGTACAATTCATACAGATCTACAAATCGTACTTTCTAAATTTTTAATGTAAGTCCACATAAGAAAGTTGCAAAATACAACTTTTAGTATTTTCTCTGCACCTTCAACCAATTGAAATTTTTGTAAAAAATTTTTTCCGCTTTATGTGGTGATCCAATTGTTCTAACTTCTAAAAAAAAAAATTCAAGTAGTATAGTCCAATATTGACAAAGTTATGCAATTTTTAAAAGCGTACGAATACTTATGGGACTCAATGTATATCATTATACGGCGAATCTTTATGTAAGATAAAAAATATCTGCATTGATTGCAAGACACAGGAGCGAAATAAAAATTTCTTTCCTCTTTTAATTATTTTATGAAGCTAGAACCATTACACTGGTGCCCTTAAATCTTTTGAATATGTCCACTGTTTTAAATTGTGTTTCCCCATTTTTCTCATAGATACATAAAATCCGCAGTCTATATATCATATATGCTAATATATGATATGAAATAAAAATTTCTTTCCTCTTTTAATTATTTTATTGAGCTAGAACCATTACGCTGGTGCCCTTAAATCTTTTTAATATGTCCACTGCATTAAATTGTGTTTCCCCATTTTTCTCATAGATGCATAAAATCCGCAGTCTATACATCATATATGCTAATCACAGTGAATTCTCGATATATGTCAACAACACTTGCCATTGGCATGTATCGTCCAGGAGACATACTCGAGGTCTCATGTTTCGTGTTCCCTCATGGGGTATAGCCCCTGGTAGTGGGGATAATTCCGCGACGTTTATCATCCAGGCCTTCGCGACATGTATAGAGAAATCTCTTTCTTTGCTCCCCTCTTCTTTATTTCCTCCCCTTTCGAGTTGTTATCTTCCGGGTCTGGCTTCCTGCTTCTTCAACTCGGTCGGCAGCTTTCTAACTTTCTTCATAAAGGAAAATTTATAAGTAGAAATATCACACGTGCTCGCAGTGTGGGGTCCTGTGACAAAATTATAGGAAATATTGTAGAGTCTACGGGAAAGTTGAAGAGCCAATGAAGAAAGGAAGGAAGACTGAACAAATTATTTTTCCCTTTTCTATTCCCGTTGCCTTCTTCTTCGACTTCCTCGAGCCCTCCAACTTTCTTCATAAACGAAGAGTTCGTTTATAAATATAAGCTTCGCACGTGCTCGCAGCATCGGAACTTATGACAAGATGACAGGAGCCGAGGAAAGATTGTGGGGTGTAGCCCGGAAGTTGAGCAAATAATTTCACCCCTTTCCATTTCGTTCCCCTCTTCTTTGATTTCCTCCAGCCATCGTAAACGAACGTTTCTTTTATAAATAGAAACTTCACACGTGCTCGCAGCGGCGGAACTTAGGGGCCGCATTACGGGAAAGATTGTAGAGTCCGCTGAAGAGCCAACGAAACGAACCGAAGATCGAACAAACCCCTGTCCCGTCGTCCTCTATTATTGTTCGCTTCTCCATTAACTTTCTTGGCCAAGTTTAGCCACCTGGGGACTTCGATTTCAATTTTTGCCCCTCCCTCTCGGGATATCATCGTGGATTTCTCCTTGACCCTCGGAGGAAAAGAAAAAAAAATGATAGGGAGAGAGAGAGAGAGAAACATTTTTACGAAGCGAAACCTGATCAGCTTTAGCGAAAGTGGAAGTTCGTTCGACGAGGTTCTTTGTTACGGATGCACGGCTCGCCGACCTTGACACCCCCTTTTATTCCCTTAACACGTTCCGTCAACGCGATTCAGTGTTCCTTTCCGTCGGTCTAACACAATACAACGCCATTACGACGCGGTAACTCCTGTAATAGTCCTCGAGAAATGTGCGGACGTCATCGACAGCCGTTCGCCAGGTGATTTTCAATGGTTTGTAATTTCTTTCCTTAAATTAGCTTGCTGCACATGAAATCACCGCTCGTCAACGTATACCGGCAACGAATTACAAAGTAATTCTTAATTGCAGTACTTTTCACGTTATAATCCGTCTCCACATTTTGACCAAAAATCACTTTGGCCTCTATATTTTGCCACGTACATTAAAGGAACGCGTGGCATTGATTCGCGTTGAAAGCGATTTAAAAGTGAAATCGGACGTCTAAATGAAACTCGACGGTATTACGGATTTGCAAAGTTTTGTAATGTAATAAACCGGCAGACTGTAATAGCGTTTCTTGATCGAACCGGTTAACAAGATGTACATTCTGGAGCGGAACAACCCGACAATAATAAAGACGACAGAACGGTATCGTCGGCGAGGTTTTGTTTGCGATACATACACGGCAAGATCAGTAAGGGCCCTTTGAACGGTTTCGCGATGCTTCGGGGGAGAGTTCTACTCAGCTTTGAGAGTTAATTGCACGTCGACTTTGATCCAATTTCATTCAGGAAATATTAATCCTACAATACCGGCGAAGTCTCCGGCCGCTTCACCTTTGATATTTGTAGTCTTTCCCCCTCTCAACCCCCTCCCCCCGAAATAGAGATGCAAGTTAACCCTCTATTACAGTTGCACACCGATGTATTAATATTCCAGAATCTAATTTAACTTGTAGCTCCGATGCGACGAAAGTATTCCGTTCTGTTGATTCATTCGTAATCAAGGAAGTTGTACCGTTGTAAATATGCAATTTCAGGTGCCTCTGTTCAGTCGTTAGAAACTGATGATTTTGCTCGTTCGTTCAGTGGCGAAATTGTTTGTACAAGCATCAAGTACTGTTAAAATCTCGAAACCAAAGATCAATAGTTGAGAATTGTTTAAAAGCGACAGATAATAATTCCTAATAATATCCTAATGATAACAGATTCATAATTCAACCGATCTTTAGAGTTGATACACTAGAAAGTTAATATTGTATAACATGTACTGTTAACCCTTTCCACTCGAAGCCATTTTAACTCGAAAACGAAACATTTCTTCGGACCCAGAATATTTCCTTTCTATATATATATATTTTTATGTTGTACATACATACGAAAATGGTGCAATTTACTCGCTCAGTACTGAAGTGTTTAGTAATTTATTAAATACAAACAAGTTGAATAAAGTCAAATATATTTTGAATAATGGTACAGCAACTTTTAGTGGCGCCTTACAGTCGAGTGCTAAGGGTTAACATAACATATACTACTTGCACTACTTACACTAAGTAGAAACGGTAGACACTGGTCAGACGCGTCAAAGCCGAATCCTGTCTAAAGCGCGCGCGCATTCGATGACCTTTCAAGTTCGATTTTCTCGAAAACAAGGCGACAAACAGAAAAATGTTATTCTTTGTTTTCGATTAGTGTTGACATGCAGAATCGCCATCCGGCCGTTTGTACGATTTCCACGGACACAGCCTGCAGAAATGGCTCTCGGGAAGTTGGATAACGGTTTTCGAATGCAAATCTCGAAAATAGTGCGGCTCAATTTGTTCGTTCACCCTATTTTTTCACGAGTAAAACACATTTAAAGATGTAAAGACATACCTGAAGATATTGTTACATTATTTTTAATTCTGAAAGAATAGACTATGTGGCTCTCGCGTTGTGCAATCGATGCAGATAATTTTTAGCTTGTAAAACTGGATGGTCCATTAAGGAGGAGAGCTCGCGAAAAGTGAAACGAGATCCAAGGAAACATGTATTCCTGAGTTTGAACGTGCTTTTCAATCGCATCGTCTTACTTTCGAGCGGTCTCGTGGCGCGCGAGCTTCCGCGTGTCGGCGTTTCCGATTTATCGAACAATTCCGGCATTAGGGGCGTAATGGCCCGAAAGGGGAACGCATCCCTGAACCTGTTCCGCGTGACGATGGTCTACTCCAGAAAATTACAGGCTGTCCGTGACATTCCGTCCGCGTTCCGCGCCATTACAACCCCGTGTCCTTGCTCCTCGCAGTTTTCCTCCTAACCGATTAGTCCTGTAAACGATTCAACCCTCGCGTAGCATGATTCCCACCGTAACATATTTTACATATTTTCTTCCTCTAGTGGGTTCATGTAAAATTCTCCAACCATTCGTTGTCGTTTACGTTCTCAAGCATGTTTCCTCGTTTTTCCGTCTCCGCGAAAGACGCACAACCCTGTTCAAGCTCGAAACATAACCTTTTTATTGCTACTTCAGCGATGCTGCAACGATTTGTCCGACCGAGAAACATTGTTTATAGCCTCGTGTATATACGAATTAAGTTTCGCGAGTCTGAAATAACCTATTCGATTATCGGATAACGTATTTAGTCTTCGCGCGTCGAAAGCTAATCTTCTCGAAAAACAATCGGCGCAGGAACTAAAAATTGCAATCGGTTGGCGCCTCGTTGCGAACATAATTTCATTTGTTATCCGACTCGCAGCAGCGAAAACGTAGTAAACTGCCGATATTTCCGTTCCTGTACATCACTCTTGAAACAAAATGATTGTTGAAAACCGATATGTTCGCGATGCTGCAAGAACAAAAAAATGCAATATTTGAAACACAGAATAAAGGTTTCGTTGCGACCATGCGAAACTGTGTTTGCTATCCGATCTGTGGCGATGGTAATCTAGTGAATGATCAATCTTTCCGTCATCAACTTTCGCGGCTATTGTTAACCCTTTGCTTTCGAGCGCCGCCCGCCAGATTTGAATCGAGTTCAAAATCAAAGAACTTTCGATAGAAATGAGGTAGAGCGATGAAATTTTTTTTAAATTAAAGCTGAAACTTTGTAGAATATGGGAAAAATAAGGAGATTATGGTACGAACGTTTTTTAACATTGAGAAAATTCGTTAAACTTGCACAATTTCAAGAAAGTTGTGGTTTTCCCAATACCACGCGCGGAAAATTTTTTAAAAATATGTTATAGATGATTTCCCATAGATTTTTTCACGCTGATTTCAAATCTGGTCTCAAAATTTATCTACGACGTCGGGAGTTTGCGAAAAATAGATTTTTGTGACAAAAACTAATGAAATCATTTCTATCGAAAGTTCTCTGATTTTGAATCCGTTTTCGTCCAAATTGCCAACTATGCGACGCTGCTGTGGCGTTACAGTCTTTTTTTTGGGTCATGGAAATTTGCCTCATCAATTCTTATCTTCTCTATAAACAAGAGAAGACTAAAAAAGAGAAAAAGCCACTGGGCCATTTGCAATTTTTAAAAACACTTGTTGAGCAATTGAGAGGAAGATACGAGTACTTGTAAAATGTTTCCCTAATTTGACCGAAATCGTCTCGAGTTGCTGGTTTGCGCAAGCGAGAAAGGCCTCGAGTGCAAAGGGTTAATACTGTGCAGTAATCAAACGTAGCAAGTGAACTGAAATCGCGTCAATTGTCCTGCGGCGAATAAAGAATTCCACTGCGATAAAATGAAATCGCAATTTATTCGTAACTGTACGAAAGCTCGGCAGAGGGTAAGCAGAGGGAGAACGCTCGAAGGCGTTTTAATAATTGCGTCCCCGAGGAAAATACTTGTAATATCTCGGGGAAATCCTGAAGGGTTACTTTTCGACGTCGCGCAGCGATTAAGGGTTAAAGTGCTCGGGGATCCGTGCACAGAATCCCCTCGTTTAATCGCGGTAAGAGCCCCGGTTGCCGGCGCCTTTTGCATCCCGATTGACGGATATCCCGGCGATGAAATATTCATAACACGATTAACGGTTCGCTTTAATTAATTGCGAGATATAACCGGTGTGCAGTGGCTGCAGCGCGATGCAGCGACCGCGGCGCAGCACGGCGCGCCGGTCAAGAAGATGGTCACTCGGTATCGACGTCAATCGGGCTCTATTAATATTCATTATGCCCGCGTATCTTTCCGGTCCGGCGAATCCGGCACGGTCGCAAATTGATTCGCGATGTAAACAAACGAAAAATAATAACGGCCCGGCAACGAACAATATCGTTCGGACAATGGCTACCCGGACACCGCTTTTCAAAAATTCCATTGTACACCCCACGGGGGTGGGGGGACACCGCGCGGCGGTAAATATGAAACGGCGATGCGGCGCGAATCTATTATCGTCGATGAAAAATAATCCTGGATGTCCAATTAACAATGTACGCGACTGACCGACGACAGACGGCCGCTCTCGAATTACAGCGTTAATATTCCAAATTGCAAATTACGAAACCTCTGGTCCCGTGTCCGAGTGGCTCGTTACGCTCACAGTTTCCGCTCTTCCGGGTCTCTTGTTCAACATGGCGCCGCTCTATTCCGATATACGCTAATTATTCCGCCTCTTACTTGTGTCTTCGTTTATCTCCCTCTCTCCTGTCCCCTTTATTCTTCGATCTTCTCAACATTCTCTTATAGAACATTCTCTTATAGATTATTTAACCGGTGTTCGGTGAAATTCGATTCCGAACGAAATTCTCGCGTCAGATCCGCCGTCAAATGACCAATAATTATCGCTTTTAATCACTGAATGCATACGGAACAAACGATTTATTGTAATTGAGACGCTTAGACCGCGGAGCAAACCGTTTCTTATAATCGAGAAGCGTTCTAAAGGCTCTAAACATGTGTACGCGTATGCCCAGGGGTATGATAGCGACGGGGAAGAGAACGAGCAGGCAAATCGAAACGGTTATGCGACTACTTGACGAGGAGCAGAGAAAATCCGTTCACGTGTAAGAGCATGGCTAACGCGATACCTGTTTTGATTGCGTGCACGGTGCACTCGAGCGTCGAACGATCCGTTTGAAACTCGAGCAGCCGGCCATGTACACAGCGGACGGGATATCGTTATTTCACAGGTAGTCATTTCAAGTTGACGATAAATTCATCGGCCGGGGAACGAGCGTGACGCGTGTATGACCGGTCGAATCGATCGGCCCGCAACCTGTACCAATTCGAACCTCGGGGGAGCGCGAGGCGAACGGAGACAAACATAAACATAACCGGGGGGACACAGAGAGCCGTGAGCAAATCCGAGTGGAAAGTTGCCGGGACTGTTCCGGAGACCGGCAAAATACGAGAAGAATCGAATCGAACGCCGAATAAATATCTACGGCTCGAAAGCGCAGGAAAGTGAGCGACAGGGGATGATTTCTAAAACGAGAGTATTCCAGAGCCAACGGAATCAAATAAGGTCCAAGGTAGGACAATCCAAAGTGGTTCGAACGTTAACTAATGGCCCCGATTTGTATAAAAAACGTTCTAAAGATGCTTAACAATAAGTTTAATAAACACAATTGAGAACGCACAAAGTTCTATGCCAAGTCCTAGGCAAAGGTGATAAATGTTCAAATGTTGTAAAACGTTCTTAACCTAATGAAGGTTCGTAGCGTTCTATGCCAAGTTCTAGGCAAAGGTGATTAGGTTGAAGTCCGTACAAATGTTAAAATGTTCTTAACCTAATGAAGGTTCGTAGCGTTCTGGTCCTAGTCGTTCTGGAATTCCCTACCAAAGCTCGGGAACAGATAATTTCTTTGGTAGGGATAACTAGGGGACGAATCACCAGTTTTTGGGGCGTAATACAAAAATTGTGCAACGCCTACTGAACAGAAGAATAGGTTAACGGGTGGAGGAGGAAGGTTCGTAGGGTCTAAGAAAGAATTGTGAAGCCTGTGCAAAATTTAGGAACCGGCGGTGAGAGCATCGGTAAATCGAAGGAACCAGGTATCTAAGTTCAAAGGTACAATGGCGTGCGGGAAGAGTTATGGGTCCTATTGTACGGTCTGTGAAAATTTGAGAACCCGCGAGACCGTGAGTAAATCCAGGGTGAAGGTAGCCGGTACGGTACGCGGGAACGACGGAGTAGGTTGCCAAGTGAAAAATAAGGGTTTTTAGAACCGTAGAAATGGAACCGTGGGGCTTGCGAGAAATGTTGGTCCATCGAAAGGCGGGCTGACTTAAAAAATACTGTAAATTCGAAGGACACGTGAGTGGAGGAGAACACAGTAGTGGCAAAAGCTTGTAAAATATTGCAAGTACTCCCAGAAGCTGGGTTAGTTCTGGAGAGAGTAGAAGTTAGAGTAGTTCAGAGTTCGTAGGAATAACCGAGTCAAGGAAAAGGATCCTGTGCGAAATTTAGATCCACCAGAAGTAGGACCAAAACTGAAATATCTAAGCCAGGTGCACAGGAAGAAAAAGAATACCTTCGGACCTAGCCTGCGAAAAAATTCGAGACTCTTCAAAACCGTGACTGAACCCTAAAAGAGGCCTGCAAACGAAGGCAACATAATGAAAGCCATAAACACTCGAATGAAGGCTTGTTACACCGTTGAACAGGGTTCTCGGGTCCCGCAACAGATGTTCGAGCGCTCGCGACCCCCGGACCCCGAAAGGTCCGCTTGGATGGTTGATTAATTATGTGCGGTTAATTAATTCACACCCACCGGGCCGGTCGGAGTCCTCGGCGACGAGACACGCAGGAGGAGCAAATTGAAACTCGTCGGATGCTGCAGGAAATTGAACCCGCAGTGGGCTGCCGGCCGATCGAACGCGAGAAAGGTCGCCGACGAACCTAACGGCGACGTTCGCTCGCGGCTAAGAGCGAACTTTCATAAATATGGATGGCGAACGGAACACGGGCTCGAGAAACGGAGATTGTCGACGGCGATGGGGAGCTGACCCTTTGGTGTCCTGCGTGGGTCCGGTGCGACTCCATATTAGTTTACTCGAACGCGATTCGCAGTGGTGGTGAAAGTTGTTGATTTCGCTAAGGGCTATTTTCACCCTTTCAACGTGGGCGTAAAAAGATAAAAGGATAAAAAGAAGTGTGAAATATTTTCCCGAGAACCAACTCTCGTATAAATTTCCTGTAGGGAGAAAGGTTAAGAACCACCACAATTATTACGCATAAGGAATTAACCCTTAGCACTCGAATGGCGACTGTAAGGCGCCACTAAATATTGCTGTACCATTATTCAAAATATATTTGACTTTATTCAACTTGTTTGTATTTAATCAATTACTAAACACTTAAGTACTATGCGAGTAAATTGCACCATTTTTGTATGTATAGCATGAAAAAATATATATAGAAAGGAAATATTCTGGGTCCGAAGAAATGTTTCGTTTTCGAGTTAAAATGGCTTCGAGAGCAAAGGGTTAATCTTGTCACTTTTATAAAACAACACATGTCAATCACATTTTGTGCTCGGTAGGCTTATTGTTAGAGCTAAAACATGAAAGATAAACTTATAAAATGTGAAATTAAGTAGAGTAAGAATTGAGGTTTCCTTTTTTTAATATTTGAAGTGCCCGAGTGGCTAATACTATTTTCGTTGAACAGACAACATAAACAGAGTAATTGCATTATTCGAAGTATTTTTTACATTATTACATCTGTTTGTTTGTAATAAATTACTAAACAGTTCAATATTGTACGAGTAAACTGCACCATTTTCGTATGTACAACACGAAAAAAGATATATACAAGGGAAATATTCCAGGTCGAAAGAAATGTTTCGTTCTGGAGTTAAAGTAGATTCGAGTGCAAAGGGTTAATCTGTTTGTATTTTACGGAATGTTTAAACCACACCTTGGCAACGCAATTTTTAATATATTATGTCTACCGGAAAGTTCTGACCGTTTTTGAATTGAAAGAAAATAACACAATTTTCATACATTTAATAATGTATATACGAATATGCTCGGAAATGGTTTGTTGAGTTGAACTCAGCTTCTCTGCAATCTCCGATGTTGTCGTAAAGGGATCTTGCTCTATCGTAGTCTTGACAATGTCGTCATCGATCGAAGATGGCCGTCCTGAGCGTGGCTTGTCACTAAGGTCGAAATCACCTGCTTCAAATTTTTCAAACCATCTCCTGCACTTTCTATCAGAAACTGCATCTGCACCGAAAGCTTTCACTAAATTTCGACACGCTTCTGTAGCATCTCTTCCTTCTTGGAATTCGTACAAAATACAGTGGCGTAAACGAACTCTATCGGTAGCCATGTTTTCACGATCGCGTCTCACTTAATAATGACACGAGACATCTTTCTTTCATTTTATTTAGGAGAGTACATGTGTATAAATTCAATGATAAAGAGAGATAGTCATATATGTCTGAAATCAACATGTGCATATGGATTAAACCTTGAAGTGACTAATATAATTCTGCACAGGTCGACGAGAAATTGCCGAAAATCGAAATTTTAAGATGAGGCGTTCACTGCTTCAAAAGTTCCCCCTTTTTAAAGTTGAGAGATTTTAGAGAGCCTACTGCTTATTATATCATTACTAAAATACCACCAATTACTTTGAGGCAAGGAGCTTGTCACTGGAGTTGTAGCCAGTAAAGATCCAGGAACAATGGACCATTAGTTTTCGAATTATAGTTCTGCTGAGCATGGTCGAAGGGTCTACGTCGATCCATCGTGTCAGGTGACAGGTGTGCGGCCAGCGGCTCCTCAGGTTGACACGGACCGCAGATCAATTATCCGAGACAATTAGACGTTAAAGGAGGAGCTCTCCGCGGACAAAAGATTCATCTCTCGCGATCGGATCTACGTTGCGTTCAGGCGAGCAAGGTGAACAACGCTGTTAAATCACCTCGACGACGAGATTCCATCGATGACCGCTAACTCAAACCGAAGCAAGCACCATCAGCGTTTCGAGTTGCATCGAACCGACGACTGCCGAACACGATCTGTCACGGTTATTATGCCCGAGCAAACATTCCGTAATCGCGACGTTTCGTTCGCGAGCCGCAGCAATTAGGATTGTTTGAGCGGCGGATGCAACCTAAGTAGACGCAACGTTCGGAGCCCGCGACCTATTAACTGCGAACCTCCGAGAATTCGAACCATCTCTCTCTCTCTCTCTCTCTCTCTCTCTCTCTCTCTCTCTCTCGCGCGCTTTGATCGGAGAATTCGTTAACGCGATTTCGATCTGAACACCGTGTAATGCGTTCCCACGCCTAATTTCCTACGAAAATTTGCCAACTCGCGCGACAGACGCTCGGTCCTATACCTCGCGACCTTTACGCTGGCTGCTGGAAAGGGCTGTTTCTCAGGGAAATTGAAGGACGAGGCGGTTGAGAGAGAACGGAGATGATTCCGTGGGAAAAATGGAGTGGAAAAGCAAGAGAAATATTTTTTCGTAGATCTTCTGCTGGGCATAATCCACTTCGAAAGTCGACGCCTTTGTATGTTTAAGTTTCGTCGAGTGTCTGGCCAAGGCTGGCCGTTTCTACTGCAGGCTTGTTCCGAGTCGGATTCAGAATGGACTTGAAAGTACTCTTACTTGTAATTTCCTCTTTATTGCTGACCATGTTGTTGTCTTTTAAATAACACATAAATTAATTTTAAATTTTCTGTTACTATCTTTAAACATTCGAAGCTTTTACGATATTTCTCTGATCGTTTCGGTTGTCAATTGAATTTTGTATAGTTTCTGGAAACAGCAATTATACATCGGACGAAAACTGTTTATCTTTTTGAATGTTTATTTTCTGTTACTATCTTTAAACATTCGGAGATTGTACAATATTTCGAGCTTTTATCATTTCGGTGGTCACTTGAATTTTGTATAGTTTGTGTAAACAGCAATTATACATCGGACGAAAACTGTTTATCTTTTTGAATGTTTATTTTCTGTTACTATCTTTAAACATTCGGAGATTGTACAATATTTCGAGCTTTTATCATTTCGGTGGTCACTTGAATTTTGTATAGTTTGTGTAAACAGCAATTATGCATCGGACGAAAACTGTTTATCTTTTTGAATGTTTATTTTCTGTTACTATCTTCAAACATTCCAAGTTCGTACAATATTTCGAGCTTTTATCATTTCGGTGGTCAATTGAATTTTGTATAGTTTGTGTAAATAGCAGTTATATATCAGACGAAGAATGTTTATGTTTTTGAATGCTTATTTTGTGTTACTATCATTAAACATTTGAAGTGCGTACAATATTTCTCTTATCATTTCGGTTGTCAATTAAATTTTGTATAGTTTCTGGAAACAGCAATTATACATCGGACGAAAACTGTTTATCTTTTTGAATGTTTATTTTCTGTTACTATCTTTAAACATTCGGAGATTGTACAATATTTCGAGCTTTTATCATTTCGGTGGTCACTTGAATTTTGTATAGTTTGTGTAAACAGCAATTATACATCGGACGAAAACTGTTTATCTTTTTGAATGTTTATTTTCTGTTACTATCTTTAAACATTCGGAGATTGTACAATATTTCGAGCTCTTATCATTTCGGTGGTCAATTGAATGTTGTACAGTTTGTGTAAACAGCAATTATATATCCGACGAAGACTGTTTATCTTTTTGAATGTTTATTTTCTGTTACTATCTTTAAACATTCGAAGTTCGTACACTATTTCGAGCTCCTATCATTTCGGTGGTCACTTGAATTTTGTATGGTTTGTGAAAACAGCAATCATACATCGAAGAATGTTTATCTTTTTGAAAAAAGAAGAAATGTTAATATATATATATAAATATAAACTAAGAATTTTGCAGCCTGTTATCCCCGCAATCTCCCTTTGATTCAGGAAACATTAATCCGATGTTGCCAACGAAGTCTATCCGTCTCTGTCGGCTCTGCTAAAACGTTCCGCCGATAAAAAGAAAGAAGACGATCGCTCGGCGCGTTCAAGGGGATAGAGACATTCCGAGGAAACAATTTCTCGCAAACGAAGCAAGCGGCTGGCATTCCTGTCAGCTCCGCGTTGCGAGAGGCTGCATCAAACGCAACGAGGCTTTTCGGAATTCATCGCGCGAAAGTCGAGCAACACTTTCGGAAGCAACGTCACTGCGAGCGCCGAAGGAATGTCCCCCCATGTTGCGTGACCTTTCGAGGCTCGATTACACAGAGACCGGAAGCCCATCGCGTTGATGGGACACATCCGACAAGCTGTCGGCGACAGGCCGGACAAAAGTGACTCGCGAAATAGTGGCTCGGAGCCGCCGGAAACGGAAAATGATCGATAAAAGTGTGTGTCCGGGAGAGCGGCCCTGCTTCGATCGAGTTGTAAAAATATCACCGTGGCGCACACGGTGCCGTACAACTGGGACAAATGATTTTGCGTGGACACGTTGTTCCAATGCGACGAAACGAATTTTTTCGGAGACCGTCGACTGCGGCGCTTGAAGTCAGTGGAAACAGCGGGCGATGGTCAGACAGTCCTGCTCGTTCGTATTCTGTTCCGAGTGTGTCACGAATTTTTCTCTTCGTTAGGTCATTCCAAAATTTGCAGATAAAATACAGTACACTTTAAAATAACAGTTATAATAGTCAATTGAGCAGTAATATTACTCAATTATGTAGACATTTTATACGATTGTACAGAAACCACTGCGCGGTGTTTCTTCAAAGAAGCTTATCAAGGTGTTCACACCTGTGCGGGTTTATTCATAAATAAATGTTTAAGAGTAACGATTTTTCCGACAGGCCGTTTCTCATACATTGGATCAAACTCGACCGCGGAATTCACATTCTCGAACTGGAAATCCCAAAGGGCCAGTAAAGTATATCCCACATTCGTGGCAAACAGAATTTTACCGTCTTTAAAACGCAACTTCGTACATGCTTCTTCCACTCTATCGCGCAAGATATTTTCTTCTGTGAAAAACTCAAGCTACCGTCAAACAGGGCTTACACCCTCGATTCTCCCTTTGGAATCGCTACTCACGCGCCAGTGAGCCCTTTGCCCAACGCAAATCAAGTAACAGGCCGGCATAACGTGGAAATTGCGTGCTAATGGAATTGTCAGTCGGCCCCATGATTGAATTTGTACTGTGCTCGTCGCCCTTTCCATTCCACGGTATGTCCAGGATGATTCGTGCCGTCGATCTTACTCCTTTCTTATGAGATACTTTTCGTTAATAATGACCTTCGGATATTTACCAAAAAATACGAGATTGCAGAGCGGTGCCCTTTGGATAAATAATTAGTAGATTGCGGTTCCTTATACAAGATAAAAATTTTCTTCGTCAATTGCAACGAATAAGAATCTCAATCCTTTTTTAATAATTTCAGCGATTTGGAAATGTGCGTATTCTTAAATGCTCTTTATCTTTACCCTGATTTAACCCTTAGCACTCGGATAGCGACTGTAAGGCGCCACTAAAAATTGCTGTAGTATTATTCTAAATATTTTTTACATTATTGAATTTGTGTGTATTTAATAAATTACTAGATATTTCAGTATTGCACGAATAAATTGCTCTATTTTGGTATGTATAACACGAAAAGAAAATATATAGAAGGGCCATTTTCTAGGTTGGAAGAAATGTTTTGTTTTGGAGTTAAAATAGCTTCCGCGAAAGATACACAATCCCGTTAAAGCTCGAAACATAACCTTTTTATCGCTACTTTCAGCAATGCTGCAACGATCTGTCTGACCGAGAAATATTGTTTATAGTCTCGTGTTTATAGCTTCGAGTGAAAAGGACTAATCATATGGAGCTGATGCAATTTACGCATACAAATGTTTAGTAATTTATTAACTCTCCGAAGCTGGGACAAGCTCGAAGTCGATATGCACAATTTTATTCCGATGTAAGACGAAGCTTTTCATTTGGAAATAAGAAATACGTCGAAAGCCGGTCTTTCATTTTAGGGTTAAAATGGCTTCGAGTGCGAAGGGTTAAATCTCATCAGTTTCAATATAAATAAATGCAGAAAATCCGCAGTCTAATAATTGGCCACTAAGCGAGATGAAATGTGAGGTACCGAATGCGACCTCTCGTCGCTCGTTGTTTGGAAAATTTTCGGCGCTGTTTCTACTTTTTGTTTTGGGGTGGGGGGGAGTTCGCTCGCATTCGTCACGTTTATGGCCATCGTCGCCGATGATATTGCAAGCTGGCGTACACACGGATTCGAGCTGGGGGCGCGGTCGCGACCATAAATCCTCCGTAACGCCGCGGAACCGTTCGGAGCATAGTTGGACGGGTTAGGTTCGCGTGCTCACCTGTCGGTTTGCGTGTCGGTCGGCTGCAATTGCGGCAACGACTGGGCCGGCAGTAATCTCTGGGCTTGGCTCTCCGTCTTGCTGGTTCTAGCCGTTTCTTTGTCTTCCGATTCGTGCCTCGACTCATCCCCGCACGATTTCTCCTCCACCTACCACCGAAATCAGACGGGAATTAGCCCACCGGTTCGCCTAATTCGCCCGCTACGATCTTGTCAGAGACATTTTCGGACGGTTCCACTCCGTTCGAAAAATCCTCAGATAAATTCAGAAGCTACATTCATAGCGGGTCTTTCAATAAGGACATAACAACTTTAAGTTAAAAAAACACACACATTTTTATTGAATTATGTGTAGAATTAACATTTGACGATTTCCAATCGTTGTTCGTTTGTAAACTTCATCATATTGAATATAAAAATGTGAACCTTCACAGACTATTTTACATTGAGAAATGATAAAAAAGGTTTAGGTTATGTTCGATATTTTAAAACAAAAATGTTATGTTTCTATTGAAAAACCCTTTATATACAAATTCACAACGAGTCCGAAAAGAACACTATGTTTTCATATTCTCGGAAAAAAAAATAGTACGCTAATAAATTTGGACTCGTTTTCTATTGTCATCGTGTTTTCGATTACAATAGAGCGGAGGGTAATTAATTTTCCCGTTAAATGAAAATCATCGCATCACCATTTGCGTTCGAATCAAGTGTAATGCAGCGTTTCAGGGACCTCATTATGCAATTCCGGCTGTACGGGACAATTAACATACGATGCAAATAATTTCGAATAATTCGCGTTACAGGAAACTGAAACGCCGACGTTCCGGTCTGTGTCTAGAAATGATAAATAATAAATAAGCACGTTCGCATGAACACGCGAATAAATACGTTGCAAGCCGTTCCCTTGCATTTTGCAAAATCGATCGATCCACCAGAGACCAGGCAAATATCACCGTTGATCCCTTTACGAATTTTGCGTAACCGTTGCTTGCCGCGATCCGCGGCCACTCTAATCGCGAGTCGGTAATAATCAACGATCCCGGAAAATAACGTTGTTCGTCGTTGCCTGTAAACTCTCGTGCGAACGGATACTTTTACAACGGGGATGCGAATTTACGTGTAATCAGATTACAGTTCGCGCGACGACGCGACGGTGCGCGAAACAATGTCACGTTCCCAGCAGTGGATGATTGCCGGCAGCTTTTAGTTCAGCGTCATCTTAATATGATTACGGTCATTCGATTGTTCCTCCTCTGTACGATATCGTGTATATCAATTTTACGCGATTACAGTCATTCGATTTGTCTGTGGCGCAATGTCGCTTTAGAGCCCTTCGCGTTCTCTCTAATGTCGCATATTACATTTCAATTAATCAACCGTGTGTATTGGTACCGTTTGCAGGAGCGATCAAACCCTGTCGATTCAGCCATGTGACACGGGAATTTTCAATTCTGCAAGTGCTCTGCGTTACTTTTTAATTAATCAACCACGTTCTACGGTCACCATTCGTTTAAGAAACTGAAGCCTGTCTATGTTATTTTATACTTCGTTTGAAGTTTTCCAGAACGTCGTGTTTGAATTTCAATTGATCACTGCATTCTCTCGAACACCGTATGTTAATTTCAATCGATCGACCGCATTGTACTGTCATCGTTTGTTTAACGGATCAAAGCCATTCAATGCGTCTGTGTGCTATGCGAATTTGTGGTTCCTAACGATAATACTCTTTCGTATTGTATATTAATGTCAATTGACCAAACGCGTTCGATTGTTGCTATCGGTGGACGAGGATTCAAGCCAATCAATTAAGCCGTGTGTATAACTAATTTCAAGTGAACAACTGCATCCTATCGTTGCGATTTATTTACACGATTAAGGTCGTTCGATTTACGCGCACAACGGACCAATCTGTATGATATTCTCTGAAACCGTACACGAATTCACGTCGATTCTTATTCTACTCTGATTATGTGTTTTCCAGAAACTCTGGAGACATTGTCAAATAGCATACCGCTCGTGCCGCTATTAAAACAAGCAGCTCGAAACGACAGGCGAGGAACAATTTCCGGAAAAAGAATTTCCAAAGATATTCACCTACGACTTCCGTCCGTTCGATTCGCTCCGCGAGGAAGGAACAAGGATCGAAGACGATCGATCAATTACATCCGATACACAGACAAATGGGGCGACTTCAGTTACACCGGAAGCGTCTGGGCGAAGGACAAATTTCGCGAACGTGCGGCGCAGCAAAAGAATTCGAGCGGGCCGCACGTCCGCGCAATTGTTCTTCCGCGGCGGAGCTCTAATCAACGGAATTTCTCTTGTTTAAGGCTAATTCAATTAGAGCGATCCCCGTACCGTTATGGGATAGAGAGAGACCTGCCGTTCCACGGAGTCCCCTGGAATACCCGTGGCTTCCGGTTCCGCGTGTCTCTCGTCCTCGGTCATCTCTCCGGCGATGCGAGACGGTCGCTGTCCTGTTGTCCCTCCGAATGTCGTCTTCAACTTCCCACAGCTTCCATCGCGGCCTCGCTCGATCGATCACCGATCCTCCGCCGGATCTTCTCGCTGGATCGCGACAGGCAAACACATCGATCTTAATCGGAAACTTTAATTGCGCCCACGAAAGCGGAATTGATTGATCGAACCGGCTCCTTCAGTGCACTGTCTCGGCGAGCGCTCGCCATTTCGTTTTCAGCGAAATCCAGAAATTACCAGTGACAATTAGCAGCGGGGAGGAATGCGACTCGTGTTTTTTAAAATATACTTTATGACAAAACATATAACTCATGTAATTTTGAGTATTTCTGCGTGAATACCGGTAAACATGTATGCAAGGTCTCAACGTGAAGGGTGCGATAGTTTTTCCGTAAATAATTCCTGAAAATAATCGGTACAGCTCGTCGAATAATTTTTATTTCGAATTTCGCGCCAGAGCGAATCTGCCCGACGATTCGAGCGTCTCTCGTAGGTTCGATCCGAACCGAGAGGAATTAGGACAGCGAGACATTTTCTGCGAGGACGCACCTATTGTGCCGTGCGAAAGGATTCTGTTTGTCGCGTCGCGAGGAGCATAACTGCGCAGAGAAAAAAAATTCACGGGTCCGAGGCTTTTCAAGGATCGTCCGGAGAGTTTGATATCGGATTTATCGGACGGGGCTGGCTCGTTCTTGCGCGATCGAGATTATCGGATGAACGACCCCCGCCGGGGATCTTATTACCCGGTGATCGGGTCCTCGTAATGAGTCCCCCATCCCTGTGCGATTTCTGCCTCGGATAATAGAGTCAGACGCCCAGAAGAAGCTGGCGTCTCCGATTGGAGATCCGAGGCTTTCGAACAACGTAAACACTGAATTATATTCGATGAGTAACAACAACATTTCATAATTGTTACCGCTAAGCGTAATGGGACGCTTCCAGGCGAATTCGCGTTGCTTCGTGGCTTACGTCGAATTTGTGTTTTTATTGCAACAGGCCTTAAATATTTGGCCTGGGAAATTTGCGGCTCGCGAGCCACAGATGACTTTTTTTTGTTATGTTGTAAAACCCCGCATGGGATTATTAGCAACATGTACATGGCTGTGCACGCTAACATTACTTTACGTAGATGGCTTATAAACTAGAATTGAGACAATATAGAAGACTAAGACGGAAGAAAAATTTTGTTCCTAAAATAACGTCGAGTGCGAAGGGTTAATAAGCGTTCTGAAATGTCTAGTTTGCTTGGAACGTTTATTAAAAAATATTTGTTCTACAAGAAGACGTTCGAAGACGTTCCCAAGGATAACATTTTCTTCTGTGACATCAAAATGTCAGCGAACTATCTTAGCGAGAAAACACCATTTTCCTACGTCAGAGTAAAAATTGTTGTGGCACTATTTCCAAGAAATTACAACAAATATTACAAAATATTTGTTACATTGCAAAATTTGTATTTAATAGATCACTAAACATTTAAATATTATATGTGGAGGTCGGATCAGTTTCGTATGAATAAAATGGAAATATTCTAAGACGGAAGAAAAATTTTGTTTTCGAATTAAAATAACGCCGAGTGCGGAGGGTTAATTCTTGGCAGCGAATTCGAATTCGTTACGAAAATTCGTTTGATTTCGGGAAACATTCTGAAGAGTAGGTCGTGCGGTGGAATTAGGTTCAGCGTTTCGTCTGAGAGCCCTAATCTTCAACGAAGTACGCACCGGCCATTTGATATGAGAATCCCGTTCTGCCGCCTGTTCTGAACTTGCCCGCTTCATGCTTTATTCAAATCGGAATGGTGGTCTGTCACGCGCAATCGATCATCCGCAGGTATCAGGACTCGAGCATCGACCTCTATTTAGGTATTCATGGGAATTTTTCTTTCGTTCGCGCGGAGCCTGCGCGTGTATCGAAGAAAGGCTTTCTCTGTCCCGCTTTCTCGCCGGTTCTCTTTCTACCGAAGGATAATGAATTCAGAGGCGTTTCCGGCCGGTCCGGCAGGTTTGTTCTATTTCGAAGGGTGAATAGTTAACCCTCGGAGAGACGACGTTTTCGACCACGGTAAATGACGTACGCGTTCTTTTGCACCGTAGAACAGGTTTTCCTGAACGAAGTAGGCCAGGTATTTAAAGGTGTTACGAGCAATTATTAACCCTTTGCACTCGAGCGGCGCCGATAAGGCGCCCGCCAGATTTGAATCGGATTCAAAGTCAAAGAACTCTCGATAGAAATGAGGTAGAGCGATGAAATTTCTTTAAAATTAAAGCCGAAACTTTGTAGAATATGGGAAAAATAAGAAGATTACGGTACGAACATTTTTTAACCTTGAGAAAATTGGAAAATTGTGATTTTTCCAATACCACGCGCGGAAAAATTTCTTTTTAACATGTTATGCATCATTTCCCACAGATTTTTTCACGCTGATCTCAAATCTGATCTCAACATTTGTCTACGACGTCAGGAGTTTGCAAAAAATAGATTTTTGTGACAAAACTGTGAATATGATGAAGCGAATATGAAAATTATTTGTCGAAAGGTTCCGTTGTTTTTGAAAGAGAAAGTTCTGAAGACAGCTCATTCATGGACAAAGAATGACAACTAGATTCATACAATTATATAATTCATGGACAACTAGATTCACATTTGTGTGATGCAATTAGTAGATGCAATTTATTCAATTTAGTCTCGTATTCCGAAGTGTTCGTCTCTGATTAAATTCACCGTTTACTGCAAAGTGCAGGCTCTAGAATATTCCCTTGAAATTTCCTTTCACCGAATTATTCGGATTTTCTGGAATCTTAGAGACTCGCGTTCGAAAGTGTTAATACGCGTTCCACGTTACATATTGTCTCTCTCTCTCTCTGCCGATCCAGGTTAACAAAAGATCAACGGTATCGACGAGCTGTCGATTTTTCCCGACGGTCTTGTCTTTCTCGTCGAGAAGAGAACGGCGACAGCTCCCCAGGGACGTTTCCCGGCTGTGCGATCTTTTGTGCGAGCCTTTGTTCCCGGCCGACGGATCGGAACGCGAGAAACCATTCGCAAACCGATCCAGTCGAATCTGTCCACTTTTAAGGTAGTCAGTTAAAAGCAGCGTCCAGTCGAAATAAAAAATATTTAGATTCATGAAGAAAAAACGTAAAACACATTTATTAAAGTAACCACCATGGTAATCATCATATTCTGTCGACAAACGAAGAGTTTTTCAAGGTAGAGTGAGGAGACAAGTCTTAATCTGGCGTTGGAACAGGCCTGGGCAACTTCTTCCCCGCCGTCGCTTTACGACCCTCACTCCGTCGCCATCGAGAGGAGGGGAGTATGCACGACACAGACGGGACGGGTCACGTGACCGGCAGTGGGGGAAGCGTGGGGAATAGCGCGGCAGAAGGGGAAATTAGAGTGGGGGAACAAGTTCTGATCTGACGACACTGCCTTTACTGCGAATATAGACTCCACAGCAGTTTGGTGGGGGAACCCAGAAGTAGGGGGAGGAGTCGTCTGTGGCTCGCGAGCCGCAAGTTGCCCAGGCCTGGCTCAGAAGATTAGCTTTGTACCATGAAATTATATATTAGGTCTAACGGAAAGTTCTGTCCGATAGTGTCACACCAACTGACACTACAAGTTGACTTCGGTTAACTATATCTCATTTTATCATTGCGTTTACACACGTGTACTCTCCTAAAACGATGGAAAGTATATTCTACAATAGGTATTATTAAATGTATGAAAATTGTGTTATTTTCTTTCAGTTCAAAAACGGACAGACCTTTCCGGTAGACCTGATATAATTTCTCGATTACTTGGCAACATACCGAAATCGAATGCTCGGGTTCACTGGCGCAGAGAACGAATGAGAAACGGTGTACGTCGCGAGCGACCAAAAATCATAATAGTCAGTATAAATCAGTATAGACGCGGCCTAACTTTAGGCGGGCATGTCGCCGGCCGTATGCAAATGTTTGAGTATCGATCGCGCGCGAAACGGCTCGTTTAACGGCGGCGTTTCTCGCGTGCCCCTACCGCGCGAACACTATGCTAAGATTATTTGCCGATACTCGAGTTACGGGTTCACCAAGGACCAACCGGTGCTCCCCGCGACGACAAATGGTAATCGCACAGAACAGTCTCCCGGTTCACGAATTTCGCACGCCTTCAAATGTCAAGGTCAACTCTTCAACGTGTCCTCACTCGAGACGACAGAGTATTCGCGTAAACAAGTAGGTCATCTTTGAGAATTTATTGCAGGAGAACTGAACGACGCAGAGCTGGGGGACTCGTTGCAGCAGACTCCGCCATGATTCGACGTAATTGAGGTATTTTTCTAACGTGCTGCACTTAACGGTGCTTGTCGTAGGCAGCGTCGACTTGCTCGTAGAGGAAAATATTTGTCGTTCTGGAAATACGCAGCTTTTCGTAAAATTTGCAAAAGATTAAAAGGAATAGGATAGTAGTGTTAGCTTAACGTAGGTACTGCAGCGAGGATTATGGTTTCACCTAAATAGAGTTCTTGAATTATTCAGGAACACTTTTTCATCCAACTTTTTATCTTGAAAACGTTTTCCCGAAGAAAATGAATGACCCTCTTTTTATAAAAGAGTAGCTTATTTGAAAGTACAAATACTCCACAACCTTTACTAATTTTTTATTAAAAAAAAAATATGTTCGATGAGTTTTAAAAATACACCCAGTTATCAGATTTTTCGCGAACGCTTTTAACCAAATACGTTGTTTGCGTCGGAAAGCAACACGCAGGATTGAGATAATAACGACTTCATCAATACGAATAACGTGAAAACGAGCACGGACTGATGAATGGAAACTGAAAGGTTGATGCGTTACCGTGTCCGGTGAACAAACAAAACATTATCGTGAAAACAAATCGTTCCGACTTCGTGTTTCAAAAATGCGTAATATAAAACCGCGAGAACATTTTATGAACTTGAGAACGTATGATTTACGACACAAACGAAAGTTCGCAGAATCGACGCGACAAATATTATTTCTGCACAACGGCCCGCACATATAACCGAGCTCGTTCGATCCGCTAATTAACGAACAATACCTCGTTTCAAAAGCCGTACTTTTGAGTTACAGATTCGAAATGTTTTCAGCATCGCGAAATAATGCTAGACGTTCGCGTTGCAGCGCGCGGAAAATTGTGCGTTAACGATACCTCGTTTCAAAATCCGAATCGGTACTTTCGAGTTCCGGAGTCGGAATGTTTTCAGCATCGCGAAATAATGCGAGACATTCGCGTTTTGCAGTGCGCGGAGAATTGTGCGCTAACGGGACGATCATTCTCTGCGGCCGAGAGCAAAAAAATAGTCGCAGAATGGTTCGGATTGGGAACGAACTATGTCCGCGTGTCGGCGACGGATTTCGCGGACGCGACAATCTGCGTGTCCGCGGAAATCGACGGCCGCGGTTTCACCGATTTAATTGTCCCTGCAACCTGTTCGCTGCAGTTGCAGCACACGTTCGATCCAATATTGCGCGCGCTGATCCGTCGATAGGTCGGACACGCAAATTGAAAACACTCGACGGGAGTGAATTTGTGAACAAAAACAAAACGCCGAGCCGTGCGATTTAATCACCGAAGAAATATTAACCCGAGCAAACGAGAACTGCCCGAGCTCGTTATTTTTACTACATTAGTTGGCTGTGTTCGGACCGCAAATTACGCTGCGCCGAATGTTTCTGTCTCAATATGCCCGTTTCATAAATTTTCGATAACGCACACACGAACGAACTCGGATCTTTATGGAGAATAAGATTTTTCTAGCCTGACCGCGAGACGGAAAAATTTCAGTGCAATTTTGTCTTCTCATCATTTCAATAAGTTGAAATTCATCGGATTCGTATTTCCTAAAAATCCTAGCAAGATTGATCCTTCTCCAACACATTACAATAGTAAAATAAAAATAAGTTTCTACACCTGGTCAAAGATTAGTGTCATCTATCGAAGTTAGAAACACTATGGAACATCTGTATTTTGTTGGAAGATTTATCTGCGATTACTTGCAATTATCGGAAGAGAAAGGATTTCTCTCGGCTCGCTAAATCTCGGGTTCGAAGCAGCCAGCCTTTATGGGAAATAAGATTTTTCTAGCCTGAACGCGAGACGGAAAAATTTCAGTGCAATTTTGTCTTCTCATCATTTTAATAAGTTGAAACACTGCGACACAATTCTTCGGACTCGTATTTCCTAAAAATCCCAGCAAGATTGATCCTTCTCCAACACATTACAATAATAAAATAAAAATAAGTTTCTACACCTGGTCAAAGATTGGTGTCGTCTATCGAAGTTAGAAACAATATGGAACATTTGTATTTTGCTGGAAG
>CM052139.1:3048067-3064778 GCA_028454255.1 Halictus ligatus | reverse complement strand
ACGAAACAGTAAAGGATAACTGATTTTATGGTAAAAATGGATTGGTCAAATAAAAAATTGAAAAGAATGCTGTTAGTACATTATTTTCGACTTGAATGATGAAAAGAGGAATCTTTATTTAACTTCCATTTCTTAGAAGCGACTCAATTTTTACAATAATTATCACCACCGTCTTGGGGGGGAAACAAATTTTTATTTCACTCGAGTACTTTGCCCAGTTTTATGCATTTATGTCGAAAACGAGTGAGCGGAACACGAAACAGTAAAGGATAACTGATTTTATGGTAAAAATGGATTGGTCAATTAAAAAATTGAAAAGAATGCTGTTAGTACATTATTTTCGACTTATTAGAATGATGAAAAGAGGAATCTTTATTTAACTTCCATTTCTTAGAATCGACTCAATTTTTACAATAATTATCACCCCCGTTTTGGGGGGAAACAAATTTTTATTTCACTCGAGTACTTTGCCCAGTGTTATGCATTTATGACGAAAACGAGTGAGCGGAACACGAAACAGTAAAGGATAACAGATTTTATAGTAAAAATGGATTGGTCAAATAAAAAATTGGAAAGAATGCTGTTGGTATATTATTTTCGACTTATTAGAATGATGAAAAGAGGAATCTTTATTTAACTTCCATTTCTTAGAAGCGACTCAATTTTTACAATAATTATCACCCCTGTTTTGGGGGGAAACAAATTTTTATTTCACTCGAGTACTTTGCCCAGTTTTGTGCATTTATGACGAAAACGAGTGAGCGGAACACGAAACAGTAAAGGATAACTGATTTTATGGTAAAAATGGATTGGTCAAATAAAAAATTGAAAAGAATGCTGTTAGTACATTATTTTCGACTTGAATGATGAAAAGAGGAATCTTTATTTAACTTCCATTTCTTAGAAGCGACTCAATTTTTACAATAATTATCACCCCCGTTTTGGGGGGAAACAAATTTTTATTTCACTCGAGTACTTTGCCAAGTTTTATGCATTTATGACGAAAACGAGTGAGCGGAACACGAAACAGTAAAGGATAACTGATTTTATGGTAAAAATGGATTGGTCAATTAAAAAATTGAAAAGAATGCTGTTAGTACATTATTTTCGACTTATTAGAATGATGAAAAGAGGAATCTTTATTTAACTTCCATTTCTTAGAATCGACTCAATTTTTACAATAATTATCACCCCCGTTTTGGGGGGAAACAAATTTTTATTTCACTCGAGTACTTTGCCCAGTGTTATGCATTTATGACGAAAACGAGTGAGCGGAACACGAAACAGTAAAGGATAACTGATTTTATGGTAAAAATGGATTGGTCAAATAAAAAATTGAAAAGAATGCTGTTAGTACATTATTTTCGACTTGAATGATGAAAAGAGGAATCTTTATTTAACTTCCATTTCTTAGAAGCGACTCAATTTTTACAATAATTATCACCCCCGTTTTGGGAGGGAAACAAATTTTTATTTCACTCGAGTACTTCGCCCAGTTTTATGCATTTATGACGAAAACGAGTGAGCGGAACACGAAACAGTAAAGGATAACTGATTTTATGGTAAAAATGGATTGGTCAATTAAAAAATTGAAAAGAATGCTGTTGGTATATTATTTTCGACTAGAATGATGAAAAGAGGAATCTTTATTTAACTTCCATTTCTTAGAAGCAACTCAATTTTTACAATAATTATCACCCCCGTTTTGGGGGGAAACAAATTTTTATTTCACTCGAGTACTTTGCCCAGTTTTATGCATTTATGACGAAAACGAGTGAGCGGAACACGAGACAGTAAAAGGATAACTGATTTTATGGTAAAAATGGATTGGTCAAATAAAAAATTGGAAAGAATTCTGTTGGCATATTATTTTCGACTGGAATGATGAAAAGAGGAATCTCTTTATTTAACTTCCATTTCTTAGAAGCGACTCAATTTTTACAATAATTATCACCCCCGTTTTGGGGGGAAACAAATTTTTATTTCACTCGAGTACTTTGCCAAGTTTTATGCATTTATGACGAAAACGAGTGAGCGGAACACGAAACAGTAAAGGATAACTGATTTTATGGTAAAAATGGATTGGTCAATTAAAAAATTGAAAAGAATGCTGTTGGTATATTATTTTCGACTGGAATGATGAAAAGAGGAATCTTTATTTAACTTCCATTTCTTAGAAGCGACTCAATTTTTACAATAATTATCACCCCCGTTTTGGGGGGGAAACAAATTTTTATTTCGCTCGAGTACTTTGCCCAGTTTTATGCATTTATGACGAAAACGAGTGAGCGGAATACGAAACAGTAAAGGATAACTGATTTTATGGTAAAAATGGATTGGTCAAATAAAAAATTGGAAAGAATGCTGTTGGTATATTATTTTCGACTCATTAGAATGATGAAAAGAGGAATCTTTATTTAACTTCCATTTCTTAGAAGCGACTCAATTTTTACAATAATTATCACCCCCGTTTTGGGAGGGAAACAAATTTTTATTTCACTCGAGTACTTCGCCCAGTAATCGGTAACTGAAGAGGTGATTCTACAAGCAAAAATAAGTTGAAGATAAAACTTGTTCATACGATCCTGCGTTTTCCATAAAATCGAGTTTGAAAAAGTTCGCGCGCTTAGCATTTGTAAGAAGTAGAATCGGTAGGTCACGGACAGACAGGTCAGGCGAGTCCTATTCAATAGTACGACCGGAGAAAATGCCTTCGCAAAGATTTCGCGCGAACACACTACTGTTTCGTCAATGGAAGGACGAAGGTCGTCGCTTTGACGATTTAAAGAATGTCGTAAACTACTCGGCGCGAAGACACTTCCATTTTAGTCGGTGCACGGTCTGCCATTTCTTTGAAAAATCGTGAATGCATTTACGTAAAGATCAGCCGCTTTTGTCAACTAAAACGCGAAGGCCGGCTCGCCGTTTCTTTGAGGAATTTTTTGAGAAAGATTCTGCACGAGGACGCGAATTAAAAGACGGAGCCGGGCCGGTTTTGCCGTTCCTTTGACAATTTAAGTCGCCGCCTCTGCGAACGTTTCGCGCATCAAAACGAACACGAACATGGACGTCGACTTTCCCTCGATTATCGCGGAGAGACACCGCGTTGTGTTTAATATTTTTAACGAGTCTGTTCTCGCAAATCCGATCTTCCTTTCAATTTTCGAAGTACCATCGCTATTACTTTCGATTCTCGTAATGCCTCTTCAAAGCAGCTGCTTTCAGCGATCGAGATTAATCAGAGTGAAAGGCAACTTTAGAAATCCGTGTACACGCGTTTGGTAGCGGACTGGTCATCGAAACCGAAGTCCAGCAATTCCACGTGGAAAAGTCTATCGAAAATGTGGAACACTGATTCCGTTTCCGAGATAATTAATTTTAATAGTGGTCGCACAGTGCAAGCAGAAACGGAGTGCCACGAACCGGCAAGATAACATCCAATCCGTCCGCGCGTTGGACGATCCTTTGAATTCGATCGTCTCGCAGCGAAACGAAATTATGTGTTTCATGTTTTAATGAGTTTGCTTTTGCGGATTCAATATTCCTTTCATTTCGTGATCGCCTTTGATTCTTCGCGTTACTAGACCCGTGGATTTTGTGTGCGCGCAAACGAGTGGGTGGTCTGTCAACCAGTAAACGCATACGAGTCCCGAAACAGTGTCGCCTCATTTTCGATCAATTTCTATTTACTCGCGTCGGATCATATTATTTCAAATCAATTTCCAATTAACTCCGGTCGCAATCGAGAATCCTTATTCCGCGCGAAGGTCTCCATTTCCGCTGAACAGCGGAATTTCATGCAAAAGTCTGCAGACACAAAGAATTCCTCTCCGTAACAGTATTAATTATTGATACAACAGCGTCTCTGAATTCTCGATACATTTCCGCTGTTCCGCGTTTGATTCGCCCGTTTTTTCCCGCGATTGCGTAAAATCCGCAGTGACTCTGCCGCGCTACGGAATTTATTCATTTCTGACAAAACCGGATCGGCGAAACGCGAAACTGCGGAAGCACAACAACAGTTGCAAAATATTTCCGCGTTACTCTCGGCTAATTAAAATTATTCGAGGGAGAGACAAACTCTTGTTTACCTTCTGCTAATTCGCTTAAAAGTTCTTATATCGCGCGCAGTTCCGCGGTCTGGTTATTGCTTTCAGTTCTTCGAGGAGCTCGTCTCGGGATTAATTATCCCAACGTGAAAAACAACGTCGAAGGAATTCTACGTCATTCAGTTTGCACGCGATTCTACGTAGAACGAACAGCGTCGAAAACTCGAGGTAGAATTGCCTCGCACGGCCGTCTCGCGGATAATCGTTTTCGAAAGTTCGCGGCCGCGTCGGGCACAACAAGTAGCACCGTCGCGTCGACAACTTCGAGCTCGATCGTCCCCGGCAACCGATCGCTGCGCAAACAAAATGTCCTCTAGATTTTCGACTGGTCTTTCACGCAGCTTCGAGAGAGACCCGGCGTTATCAGTTTCCCCCGGGATCCCCACACGTCCCCCTCTCCAGCGTTTAATCCGAGCCGTTCCTCCGGAGGAGCGATTGCGATCAATCGATTCCGCTTGGGACGGGGTCCCGTGCGCTGTGTCCCCTCGATCTACTTACGATCTACGCGTCTGGACGCCGATCTCGGTCGACAGATTAATCCCGCGATCGCGACGACTAGTTTCCAGGTCACGGAGAAAGTGCTTTATCGGATCACTATCCCGGAGCGGCGCACAGTTTTCAAACTTTCCGAGGGTTCGTTGTTCTCTACCCCCTCTCTCCCACTCTCTCTTTCTCTCTCGCCCCCCTCCCCTCTCGAAACGATCCGAAGAACCACACGACCTTGACTCGATTCCCTCGAAAGATCCTGCAGCTCCGCTGATTGATCCTGAATTCGAAGGTAGCCGCTCGAGGATCCGACCCGACCCGGCCCGGCCCGGCCCGACACGAAGAAATCCGCGCGGTAAGATGCACACCGCGGTCTCGGATAGCCGCCGGACACGTACGGAACCGTCCGCGAACCGATTTCTCGCCGGTTTACTTTCGGAAGGAACGCGGTTCGGCGATCGCAGCTCGCGAACAAGTGGTAAGGCTCGACGATGCTACCGACGTCCGTCGTCCAACACGGCTCGCCGACTACTGAGTCGTCCGACGCAGGCGTCCCGACGCCTCCTGCGATCCTCTGTTGTGCCCGCGACAATCTCGCGGTCGCCTCCTCGTCCACGGAGTCGCGAACTCGTCTTGCGACCGCTCGAGGAACGCTCGTTCCTTCGCGGATTTTCATTCTCGAGAAATCGATTTTTTCCCTTGTGTTCCCTAAACAGCAGGTTTCCTGCGGAACCAATTTTTCTTCGAAACGGTTCCCACGATATCTCGAGTCCTAGTTCGATCGATCGACGTGAACTTTTTCGAGAATCTTCGGAACGTGCTCCGCTAACGCATCAGCTTGTTTCAACTTAATTTGTTTAATCCTAGTTTACGTTTGAGAGGAATTTTCTGAAAATACAAAGTTATATTACCATACGTGTTCCGCTACAGTCTACACATTTTTGCCATTAAATTACATTCAAATGGGCCAGGGACTTTCGCAATTATCCAGCATTACGCTCCACTTAAAGTTAGCAAAAACGACGCAACTTACAGGGTCACCCGGCGCACAAATGTAAACATTTATACAGTCCCCGGCGATGGCAATAGAACCGCTCAGAAATTTCATGATTCCGTTGATATTATAAACCCGACCGCAATTAAACTGCAAAACTCCATAGAACCGTGAACCATGTGTCTGCGCGTTCCACGCGTTTCTGCAACCGCTAGAACTGTCCCGGAAAATGATTTTCGACGGAAGAATCTTTTGAGGACGAACGTGGCGTAAACTCAACAAAATCGGCACCGTTCGAAGAGCTGTTATTTCGATGTCTCCCCATCTGCGTGGCGACGGCTTTTTTGTAAGCTTCACGCTTGAGATTTTCCGCGTTGAACGCGTTCGATGACCGAGTTTTCTGATCCGGGACGATTCGGGGGATCAGCCCCCGAGGGATCGAGCACAAAATCGTGGAAAATGCGAGGCCGTGCCTAAACACCGGTCCCCGGTATTTCGTTATATCCGTCGAATCGATAATTATCCACGGAGTGAGCAGAGGAGGGTCCCAGCTGGCTGGAAGAAGGATAGCCCGCGCAATATTCTCGGCTCGCTGGGGTTCTGCTCCCATAACCGCAAACCCCGATCTCTGGAAAGCCAGAAGGGCAATTTTTTAAGCGGACCTTGAAGCTCCGGTGTTTTGGTTTTCCAGCCACCCCGTGCCTTCGGGTTTGAAAAATTGATCAATCCCGCGCGGAGATGTTCCGGAAATATTGATGAACCCGAGAGAAGAAAGTTCTGTCCGTTTCGATGTCGTTGGGGACTGGCCCTTGAACTCGCGTTCGCCGATTAATTTTGCAACGGTTATCCTGCTGGACCGATGCTTGGAAACTGTTACGAAGGTTCGATATAGAAACGTGTGAGCCGTGATCGCGCGAAATGAAGTTGCTCGCGTCGATTTCTGTGGATTTGCAGTAACATCGCGAGACCTTCGGGAAAAGTTTATGGGTCGGTGGTAACGATACGGCGAAAATACGAGGAAAATTCTCGGTATGTGAACTCGGGCGTCTCATCAGGATCTCATTGAGGTTTAGGGAAGGGTTCGGTGTTCGGTATAAATGAATCGTACACCGGACGGTCTTTTCACCACGTTTATTCAAGAGATTCACATTTGTATTCAAGAGAATCACATTTTTTTGGTTGTTCTTCACTTGCGTACGGGGTTGTACAGTACCTGGGGAGAAGATTCCCTTTTACCTGTATTTGACGTGAGGGGGTGAGGTGTTATGGCTGCGTGTTGGATGGGGAGGGGTCTATATCACCTACGTGAGGGGATACTAGGATCAAGACTTGAGTCTGTCTACTCTTTTATACAGCTTTTAGGCTTTGCACCCCCCGCTCTGGTGAATCGCACTGTAACGGAATTTCCATCGGCCGCACACCCTCAACAGGGGGTGTGCATCGTCGGGTAACGGGCCCTTTGCCTTTGAAATTCGAAATTCGGGGTTTTCATGACTCGTTGCGAGGGCTATCGAGTCTGTCGCTAATAAAATCCAATTGCAACCTTAGGAGGCGTCCTAATGACTCTACCCGACAGTTTCCTCAAAAATAGCTTCAATTGCCTCCTGAGTCCTAAAAACCTCTCCATTATTGTAGGGTTATGAATGAGACAGTATATTGGAGTGTAGGGTTACGAATGAGACAGTATATTAGAGTGATTGTTTAGAGTGACTGTGGACGCGATATTGTGGCGCCGACGTGTTTGTCGTTTTTTAAAATTTATCTGAATTCAACATCGAGGTCATAAACATCTTTATAAATATGATCTTCCTAAAGATATAATGCTGTTATCCCTAAGGTAATTTTTCTTCTAATTTATATTACAATTTCATTTATAATTACATCAATTTATGATTAAATAATTTAAAGTTTATTAAATTTAAATATCACCCCAACAAAATATATTTCTAAAATCTTTAATAAATAATTGAAAAAATTTTAAAAATTTATAAAATTCTATAGGGTCTTCTATTGGGTCTAGAATGAAAGAAAGTCTGTTTGGGCCGAAGTGTGAAAGAAGAGTGTTTGGGCCTCGGTGACAAGAGTGAAGTGGCTAGATCGGATGATTGAACGCTTAATTAGATACAGCGGCGATTGTGAACCAGCTAGAAGCAATTGAAACATGTGTTCGGACGATGGAAAATTCGGGCATCGGTTCGGATAATCGAGGCTCCACTAGATCGCGATTTAAACGAGGAAATAATGCCACGAACGATGTCGTGTTTGGACTCGTTTCGATCAGAAAAATGTCACGGCCACGCTGAAAAACGTTTCACAAAGGAAAACTGAATTAAGAACGAGGTCGAATAAGTTGAAAAAACATAATTTTTTCATTTTTGTATCATTCCAACCAATTGCAATCTAAAAAAATATTTCTTTAGTCATTCCTTAACAAACTAGTCGATCTAACATCTAAAAAAGATTCAAGTCGTTTGGACCAATTTTAAAAAAGTTACTCCGCTTGGAAAGGTTTCAACATACTTTCCGCTGCGACTGTATATGCAGCTGGCCGCTACAGAGATAAGAATCGAGTATCGTTCAAAATCTGGACTCGCCAAACGTTTTCCACGAAATTCTTCATTCCCATCGTTTCTCGATCGACTGTACAAGCCGCGTTTCCACGCGGCGAACTCGTATCGCGCGGCTTTCCTTCCGGTGCACGGGGTGGGGCGAAAGGGCGGCGGTAAAACGCGCGGCTTTTCAAAGCAACAACGCGACACCGTAACTCAATCACGGGGAAATTTCGTTTGCCGCTCGGGGCGCATAATTAAATCGATGCCGGCGGCACGACTAGGCTAGGCGTTCTCTCGCCACTCGGCCGAGCAATCGGGTGTCCCGTGAACGATCCGCAAACGCTGCGTCGAGGATCTTTTCGAACCGGCCTGTGCCACGTTCTTCCATTCCGCTCGGTTCCTCTCGGTTCCGAAGTCGGGAAGCTCCGATGATCGGTCGCGACGGCATGCATAATTCATCGGGCGGCTCTCGCGGAACAGAGAACGATCAAAGGTCCTCGCATAATGGACACATGCTCAGCCGCCGAGAAATTTCGAAACCGCATCGGTTCCGAGGAGGCGGAAGGCGAGAGAGGATCTAACGAGGAGCTCCAACGGAACGCCTCGAGCAATAATCTCTCTCGGATCCCCGGAATTATGGTAATGCCTTCGGCGACGACGGCAGACGCGGGATAGGGCTTGTCAGTCGTCCGAGCATTGTCGCGCCCCGATAAGACGCACGTCCTCTCGAGGATCTCGTTTGATCGACAAGCATCGATCGATTCGTCCGCGTTCTCCCCGGAGGTGTGGTACGCGTCGATTCACGCGCCGATCCGTCTGTCGATTATCGACCGGCTGCAGCCTCGGGTTCGTCTGTTTCCTCCGCCATCGCGATAGCGTCCGACAAGCACGTAGACGTTTCGCCGATCGTTTGCTCGAGTAAATTGGTAATGGATCACCGCGGACGCCAAGAAGGAAACAGCAACACAAATTACTCGACACCGGTACGCGCTTCTGTTGATTTACAGGATTCACGGCTGTTTTCATCAACGCTATCTGTTTCGGCGACGACCGACGGTCGGAGCAGCCTAATTGCCGGGACCACTCATGTTTGAGCGCGCAAGGAAATCCACGGGAACGGATCAGTGAGAGAGAAAGAGAGAAAGAGCGAGATTGGGTTTAAATGCGCTTTATTTTGCACGCACAAGGTTGCGCAGAACACGCGACGCTAGAGAGAACGAGAGCGTCTCGAGGTGCGCACGATCGCGATAGAGAACACAGTGGTCCGGATCAGAAAATTTAGTGACATTTGAATATAACTATATATTTCTGTAAGAGATATCGACACGAAATTTCGGCTGAATAATATATTATCATTCTGTTACAAATGGATCAAATGGGTCAAATGGTACAAAAAGAAATACAAAAATTATTTTAGTAATATTTACTTTGTATTTGTTACTACATACTTTATGTTGCGTAATTATTAATTCTTTAGCTCCTCGATCTAAATTTCCAATTTTCATTGTACGTGATTTTATCCGTATATTAGATATATAAGGATCGGACGTTCGGAGCAGAGTAAGCAGTGTATCTTCACTTGCTAAAGTCCGTGGTAGGTAAGATTACGAATTTTTCTCAGAAAATAAACAATAAAAGAAGAAGTGAATATTGAAAAATGTGTTATACGCATATTTTAGGAAAAGTCGTGAAGTTTAACCCTTTGCACTACGATGTATTTGACGTTTTCAGTGATCAGAACTTTTTTTCGTAATTTCCTAAGGAAAGGAGAACATTTATGTCTATCGTATGCCTATATGTTCTTCAATAGTTGTACATTAAAAATGCCAAAATAGAAATGTATTTCGGTTCAAAGGAAACTAATAACATACATATTTATTAGGCTCTGTTCAGAATCTTCATCGCGAGTCAGACTCGTGAAAGTAGTGCAAGGGGTTAAAGGCGATTCAATCACGTTGTACATAGGAAATTCTGATCGAACGTTTGAAAACGGTCATCTGATCGGTCGCGGTGGGAACAGTGTTCAATTCTACCGCTCGAACGCTATTGCATCGTCTGCTGCAGCTCGCCGGAGCGAATTCGGCGGCTGGAGGGCCACCGGCGAGAGCGACGACCGTTTAAGCCCCTCCCCCGTGACTCACGGTCACGTGAACGCTAGCGAGTCTCGTGCGTGCTTCCGTCTGCCTGTCCCCGCCCTCCCCGCGGCCCCTCCTCGAACTCTCGCTCGCTCGACACGAGAAACGGAGCTAGCTTAAGGCGACCTGGCCGTCTAGACGGTCGAAAAAGTCGATCTATCCGTTTCTTTTCAGTCTCCGAGCCTTTCAAGCTCGCACGTCTCGCGAAAATTCAGGATATTCTGGGGCTTCTCGTGTCATCTCGCTCGCGTTCCTCGCCCGTGTTCTTCCGAGCCTGCAAGATTTAAATTTAGATTAGGCCAGAAGAAAAGGGTGAGTGACGCGCATTACCTTATAGAAAGGACAATCCCGATCGATGACCCGAGCTAACAGAATCGCAACTGTAGCTGTTAAACGGCGGAGCTCGGGTCCGTGTTGATCGAGAGTATTAAAATCGTTATTTAATTATTCAATTTCTGGCGACTAAACCTGGGCCGACGGAATTTACAAAATAATGCAGATAATTCATGGAATATTGTAAAATATAGAACCAAACTAATTAAACAGGAACGGGGCGAGCAAATCTCTTGTTCGCGCACGGTCGCATTGTTGCGTGTAACTATGCGAGGCTCGCGCTTTTCAAGAAAATAAATAAATCCTAGTTGCACAGAATCTCGCGAATTCATTGCGTCGCACAATGCGCCAACCTTACTCACAGCAGCACCCGCAACTTACTGACGCGTTTTGATTTCCATAAATTTTGTTTTCACTTGTTTCCCATTGAACTGAACGCGAAACTTGAAGTAAAATATTAAACTGTACGACCACGAGTGACTTCAACTTTTCAAAGGTGGGTTAAAATATGTCGCACCGTGCACGAAAAGCAAAGCAAAAGGTGGGATAGTTTTTAACCCATCTGGGCCCAAAGAGTTAAACGCGGAAAGTGAAACGGAAAAGGAGACCATGGGTGCATAGCGACCCAGGGATCGGTGGTTGACGGATCAAGCTGTTCCAACGTGATCGGTCGTTGCATGAATAATCGTCCCAGGCGATCCGCCCGGTAATTCGATCAGGGAAGAGGCTCGAAGGCTTGCGATCGAACGATGCTAAACGCAGCCGCACGGGCCATTACGAAAATAAGAGCCGCCATTCCGGTGTTGGTTGGCGTTACACGCGGCATCGGCAGCGGGAAGCCATCGTCAACCGTCGCTCCCACATCGGCAGTAACACGTGCGAGTTTCGAAATTGCCAGAAATCGATGGGGTATCTCTCCTGCTCTCCCAGTGGGCACTAAAAGCACGGCCGGGTAAATCGCTAAGTGCAAAACACGGTAAAACTACAAGGCAGAGAGCGACTTCCGGTTGCTAGGCCGAGGAGTCCCGGCTCGGGAACTGCTTCCGGTTTCCACGGATTTTCGTCCTCGACTGCGCGAAGATTTCACTGCAGGATAACGTGCATGCGCTTGTAGGTACACAACATGCTGATTTTGTTCTGCTTTTTAGAATTTTTATATTATGCACTTTATATTATGCATTTTATATTATGCCGACCACACTAGTTTTGTCATTGTTCTTGTTAAAGCGACAAATACTGAAACCGGCTGCTAGTCTGTCGATTTTCATGCATAGGGTGAACAGACATAACTCGATTCGAGCATCTCCTGTAAGATAATGAAGTTCATTTTACTACCATATTTGACCTTGCATGACCTTCAATGATAACTCGCTGAATTCGTCTTAACACTGGTTGTCACATCGTGATAAAAAAACGTAGCATTGCATTTAAAAAAATAGAGTTGACCTTGAGATCTCCTCTGTGCCTCCACCCACGCAGAAAATGTTTCTGTCACAATATGTCCCTCTCTTTACCATGTAAGTTTTCTATATAACATTTTTTCGTATTATTACAAATAACCTCAATATTCAAACATAGTTATTGCCCCACCATTTATATACAATAAAATATAAATATTCTATGCTTGATGTAAAAATGTGGAGTCCCCAGTTTCTCTTCGTACGAAACACAGCTCGGACCTGGTGGAAAGTGATCTTGAAATACTTCCGGACCGTTAAGGGTTAATTTCTTAAGTTGGAGATGGTGTAGCAGCATTTTTAAATTATTCTTATCAATTACGCTGATTAGGCGAGGGGTATTGGGTCTCCACCGCAGACCGCAAGTAACGGCGGCCTCGCGAAACTCGATACGCAATTTATTTATTTGATACCGACGAATCGGCCAAGGGTTCGGTTTTTGTTCCTCGCGGACTCGATCCCGACGCGGCTCGGGTTTTACGGTCGTGATTCCTCCGACAGGTTCGCTCGAGGGGATTTACGATGCCGATTTAAAGCCGACCGAAACAATGCGCGCCATGGTCTTCTTCCAATTGTCGCAGATTGCGACGTAAACAAACGATCGGGGAAACAAAGACCCTGCAGAGAAATAAAATCCGCGGAGGATCGGCGAACAGTTCGGGAACGTATGTATGTATGCGGCGCATTTCCCTCGGAAACGCGATTCCATATTCTGCGAGCATAAAGCATTCGCTACACGAATGTATAACCCTTTAAATTGCCAGTCCGACCCGTCGGCGAAATTGCTGAAAATTCAATTTGCGGAGTGAGCAGGTACGATTTCATTGTTTATTATTTATAAAATGCGTTCCGCGATGGGTTAAACTCTTCCGCTCTGAATTAAATACGTTCGTTGACGTCCGCGGCGGATTTAAAAATCAAACGCAAGCAGATTTAAAAATAACACTGTCACTAATAGACTGCCGATTTCCTGCATTTATAGCGAAAATGGAAATAAAATTGTCATGAAATTCGAATGACATAAAAATACCTTCACGTTATTATTAGACCGCGGATTTTATGCACTTCTGGCAAAAATGAGCAGGTGTAACTCAAACCGGTAAAAAGATTAAAAGAGTTTAACAATGGCGATATACCATTTTGAACATATAAAAGTTATTAATGAGGAAAATAAATTTTTTCCTAGCTCCTGTAGATATAGTTACCATCGACCAGCTAAAATCCTCGAACGAATAAATTCATCCTCGTCCAGCTTGCGATCCACTTCAAACATTTTCATTTTGCAGAAAAATCCACAGACCGCTTGTTACACTCACTGGTCTGCGGATTTTCTGCATTTACAAGAAAAAAATGAGTGACACAGACTGGCAAAAATATTTCGTTTAGCGCGCAGTTTATTTAGGAAACAAATTTCTGTGCACGCACCTTGTGATCAAAGGAAAAATGTTTATTTTGCATAAAATTTCCGGCATTTTCTACGTTTCGAAGAAACGTCAGAGCATGCGAATCTCATTCGACCTTAACTTGTCCTCTCGCGTCGCGGACCGCATTGTTCCCAATCGTTCCAACGAATAAATTCGAAACCAGGTCCTGCAACTTCTGCGTTTCATTGGTCCCGTTCGCTTCTCGTCCAATTCGCATAAACGAGGTTCCACCGTGAGGCTAAAAGGATTTCCAACAGGACAAGCAAAACCGATCGGATCACGCTGCGGCTTGGCCGACTTTGTTCTTCGAACGCGTGCGCCAATTATCGACGGGGGCCTGAGTCGGGGACAGGGGGAGGGAGGGGGGATGTTAATTAGGACGGCATAATCATTGTCCTCAAGTTCATTACCCCGGGACGAGTTCGGGATATCGTATCGTCCGATTACAAAGCCAGAAGTGTCCTTGAGGCGGGGACTGTCTGCGCGGCCTACGGTTCCGGAAATTAAGACGCGACTCGCGGTTCGACGAGCACATCCGACGTTCTGCAGGCTCCATTTCTAATTAGCAAAGGGAACCATGCCGCGGAAATAGAACGACGCGATTGGTACGCGGTTAATGGAAAAAGAATCCAGGAAACGCCAGGCCCCTTTCTAGGGAAGCTGGCCGAGTTGCGGCTTTCTTCTCCGAAATTGGCGATCGCTCTTTCTCTTCGGTGATTATCAAAGGGAAAGAGAGAGGGAGAGAGAGAGAGAGAGGGAGGGAGAGTAGAAGGTTCAACCTGCGTCGGGGTGATTTTATTTTAGGAACCGAGGGACTGTAGGGGAACCTCCGTATAGATTTTTCGTTTCTCGTGTCATTGAATCTGCCGAGGAAATTCTATTTCTTGGAACTTGTCCTCCTGTCTCCCATCATGCATTGTAACAGTTGCTTGCTACTAGGACGGACGTCAATTAGTGTTCAGTCGGTGCATGATTTGTATCTAACAGGACTCCTGCGAGTTCTGACCACAGCTGGGTAAATAGTATTTGAACACGTTAACTGTCAGTCAGACAGTGATTTTTTACTAGGTTTAGACATTCATTTTTACCTTTAGATTTCAAAGATCTTTAGAGTTCAAAGGGGTTAAAAAAGCATCCTCTATAATACTTAATAATTAACACTGTTACTACCGGGTGAGTCAAAATGACTCGCTCCTAATTTATTCTTCTAGAAATAATGAAATTATAAGTGTGTTTTCATGAGAAAATTTTTTAATAATTTTCTCTATCGAAATAGATATTGGAATACAACTATTGCGAAATCTAAACAAATGCAATTTTGTTGTTATTATAAGGCAATGTGTGCCAGTTGCATTTACTGCTTGGTAGTTTTAGTGTTAAATTACCCTGATTTTGTAAAAATCTGTGGGAATGATATTTGGCATTTAATTATTAAATAGTAAATAGTAAATAACCCTATTTATTTTAAAGAATGCGTACAACTTTGAAAATAAAATATTTGATTTGATGCAATAAGTTGTTAAAATACAATTTCAAAATAGTACTTTATCTGAACAATATTAAAAATATTTGGATTTCATCTCGAAATATTTTATTCCTTTTATTTGAAATATTCTTGCTGAAAATAATGGTTCGTATTCAATGTAAGTATTTCATTTTATGCCAGATTATTGAAATAAAATATATTTTGTGTTTCAGATTGTTAACAGGGAATATTTTATTTCATGATTTCGATTTTTGAAATGAAAATATTTTACTAAAATATTTTACTGTAAAATATCAAATAGTACTTGAAATATTTATTTCGCCAAATATTGCCCACCTCTGGTTCTGAGCCACGCCGATATTTCACTACAGTTTTCTTTCGATATAAGGCGACGACTGAGGATCGGCTTTCGACGTATTTCGGACGAAGAAGAGGAAGAGGGGATAGCGATTTTCTTATTTCCAAATAAAGAGCCTCATCTTATATCGGAATAAAATTGTACATATTGACTTCGAGCTTGTCCCCACCGCGTCGGGTCACGAATGACCCCAGCTTCGGATAGTTAATAAACCACTAATCATTTGTATGCGTAAATTGCATCAGCCACATACGATTAACCCTTTGCACACGAAGCTATTTTAAATCTCCAAAACAAGACATTTCTTCCAGCCTAGAAAACGACCCTTGTATATATATTTTTTCGTGTTATACATACGAAAATGGCGCAATTTATTCCTGCAATACTGAAATGTTTAGTAATCTATTAAATACACACAAATTTAAAACATATTTTGAATAATGATACAGCAACTAATACGTAACAAGATACTAAGGGTTAAAATGAATCTAATCTAGCTCGGAAAATCTCGTTTCAAAATGAAAATGGCTCCGAGTGCAATGGGTCAATTTGCCTCGACGATATTTCAAATATATTATCGGTGTATCGTCGAGCATCATGCAAGACGTATTCGATGGTCGCGTCTCTGGTCGAGCATGGCGCGGGAGGTGAAGACAGGCGAGGAAATGGAGGGAAAAGCAGATCGGGTCCGATACGGGCCGATTCCCGACAAAGCTCGGGGTTCGCGTGACTCTAAAGAGTAATCTCCTGGACGGCGAAATTGTCCGTAAACCTTGAACCGGTTCACCGGCTCTCGAAGGCCGGGCGCCTCATCTCGCGGAATACTCGCGAGTCCGCGGGACCTTCGAGAGGGGCGGATCGATTGGTTCGATCCTTTTGAAATGGTTGTTCGGAGATTTCGTGTGGTGAAAAAGGGGCTGGCAACGTAATGGTCTTCGCCAGATTCGCTCCAGTTACCGGAACACGATCGATCGATATTATTGGCTCGCCAATCTGCGCTCCTCTCTCGCTCCTGTTCGATTCGAGTATTGTTTCCGACTGAACACCTATTCGTTTCACCTGAAATTCACGCACTTTATTAATGCCAGCTTGACGCAGCACCGAAAGCGAGTATTTTGCATTGCTTTATAAAAATAAGAATAACGAGAAAGTGGTCGCTAGCGATGGACAATACTTTGAACGAAATGTTTTTGCTTCTTATAATTTAAATAAAGCTTTTATTTTGTAAAAGAAACAGCGAGAACTTATTCGAGGTCCTGATATATACCTAGAGGAATAAATTTGTCGAGTGATTCCACGTAGATGGATCTTCACAATATTATACGGGGTGACCCACGTAAATGGGAACACCTAAATATCTTTCGTATTTATACTCCT
>CM052139.1:3005447-3047967 GCA_028454255.1 Halictus ligatus | reverse complement strand
AAGAATCGGAACCAATAAGATCCATAAAATTTGAAATTAGCGCCGTTGGTAAAGTGTCCGTACAGCGCCAATTGATGTAGTGGCAAAACGCTCAAACTGTTCGCCAAACGTTACCGACAGAGGCAATTTTTCTTATAAGTTACCATCCGTCGGTAAATTCGCCTACCAGTTTGAGCGTTTTGCCACTACGAGGAATGGCGCTATTTTCAGATTTTACGGAGCATATGATTGTTGCCGGAACATACACGTCACCCTACGAAGAACGCGGCAAGAAACATTTGTGCCTAGAAATTCAATTGTCGTAACAATTTACATAAATAATTAAAACCACGTGTTCATGACCTCATATAAAAGACAATTATTTTAAAACGTCTGAAAAGTTACTATCACATAAGTTACAAGTTATTATCAGTTCAGAAAAGAAATTTGAAATCCTCTGGAATTATACTTACTTGGTGGGAATGCGAGTGTCGTTGGGTTGTATAATAAACGGCGTAAAACATTCTCTTAAAAATATTACATTAACGTTTTATTAGATAAAATGTACAGTTACCTACGCTCGAAGTAAGAAAGCTATATTAGACTAATTCGTTTGACTTTACACGGGAATTAAATTCGCAGTGTTACGCTTAACAAATCCTCCAAAGACTAAATAGAACGGACAGCAGAGTTGGGGGGCAGAGAGGGGGTGAAGGAATGCCGAAAGATTTCTTTTTTGTTCGAATCTAGATAATGGAAGCGACCATCACCATAAATAGTACGTATATTTATATATATTTATAGAACTATGTATAACGTGATTCGGGGTACTGGTAATATATAACAGTGAGCGATAACAACGCGGCAGTGTGTGAACCCTAGGGGATGAAAGTACGGAGGGCTAGTCGGTGGAGGAGTTGTTTCTAGAAATACAAGACCGACCATCCGAGCATCCGAGTGGTCTGTAGTGCATTCCAACGAGAATTATATAAAATTACGGTATCAAATAATAATTATCCTAAGAGACTTATGATAGGTGATAGTCAGGAGAAGGTTCAGCTACCGACTCTGTAGTGAACAGTGGATTTGGGAACTCTGGTGGATGTGGCAGTGGTCCAGCAGTCTTTGGCTGGCGACGATACGCCATTAGCCAGCAGGATACAGCAATAGCCACAGCGACTAGTGCCAGGAGTGCTGTGATTACTAATGCTATCACAAAGCCGACCATAGAAACGCATATATCCTCCACTCTTTGTGCTGATGCAACTGCAACAATCGATACAAACGCGTTAATAAGTCGTACCACAGCGATATTAGTCAACATTCTCGTAGTACCACTCACTTTCAACACGATTCGCTGTGAACCTCTCTTCTCTCCTCTCTAATGTGAATATAAGATTCGACTGGATCGTTACTTCTTCTCTAAGCTGTCCCTCGACGTCGTCAGCGACGCTCAAAGCTAGATTATTCGCATCGGCCTTGCTGACGTCTCGTCGACGACGGCCAAACGCGTTCCTTCCTCCGCAGTTGACCTGATTCATTCAATAACAATCGTGAATCAATTACTGTGCCGCTTTTGAACCCTGTGACCGGTTATACTGTAATTTCCGCTCCATCCTGTATTGTTAAGGGGGCCGGCATGGTTTGAAATCCATATACGTATGCAAGGGTCAAAATCTAGACATACTGCCGCTTCAATATTGCAATGAGTGTTTCCTAAAAGTCCAATCTACGTCTGTATAGAAGCCAAATTGCGAATTTCTACCTCATCCTAGAGTAATTTGTAATATTTGCAGAAAATTTGAATTCTGAAGCAAGTATGACGTCACAAGATGCCTGCCGCTGAGAGATTCTCTTAATTTTGAGAGATTTAGTGTTCGTACTGAAATAAGGGCTCTATACAGACACAGCAAAGACATGTAAAAACACTGTAGTATGCATTTTTAATTGATTACTTACTTATTTAAGACGTAAAATGTCTAGAAAAAAGGAACAGCGTAACATAGCGTGACAGTGAAGGCCAAATGCCTGCCGGCCCCCTTAATATCACAAGCTACAGTAATTTCCCATGGAAAAGACTAGGAAAATGTACGAATAGCTGAGCAAAGCGTTTCAAGTTCGAGCATGCTACTTGAATTCAAGGATGTTGCAGAGTAACAAAGTGGAGTTGCTTACAGGCTGACAGCGTCCGAAGCACACGCGAATATTGCACTGGAACCGGATATTGTCGCAGCTGGGGAACTTGAACACGTTGAAGGGAACCATCAAGGCCTGTGTTTCAGGGTCCCGTTCCCATTCGCCGAATACCACGTCATCAACCGCGCATCCGTTCTCATCGGTCACGAGGTATTTGTTCTCCACGTCGTCCTCCATCGTCATGACCACGCAGTTTCGAGCGAATCCGCCATAAATGCCTGAACAATTCATGATCATGGTTTAGTCGGATCGGTGACGGTTGGATACCCTATAATGGACGACCGTGCGGTACTTACTGGAAGGCTGGACTTCGACTTGCAACGTCATGTTCTCTCCGACCAAAGCGGAGTCGACTTCAACTCCTTCTGGCGTGATGATCTTCATCACGCAAATCGGCGGTGGGCCTGTGTTGGCTATAGTGCCCGCGGTGGTCAACATCGAAACGTTGAAGCCGATACTGACGTCCTGCTCGCCGGTTTGATAGATGCACTTGATGTGGTAGGCTTGGGCTTTGTAGGTCATCAGTTTCGGGTGCTTTTGAATGACCAAGACGAAGCTTGCTTGTCCCTGAAAGCGCGAGAGCAACCTGCTGTTATACCGAGCTTCTCCGGTCGATTGAACTGCTGTACGCAGAGATTGTTGGGACATTTGCACGGTTTCGCTTACGTTCACGTGGATTAGTCCGCAGTTGCCAAACGCCACTTTGAATATCTCCGTTTTGTGCGTCGTGTCGGAAGAGATGGACACGACTCTTCTGCACTGCTCATCCTTGCTGCGACCTTTCACGTAGAGGACACCGTCGAATTCGTCGTCCAGCAGGTGAATCAGGACCTGGACACCGTCGGATAGACAGCTGACGATGATGTCCGGTCTGGGGAAGTCGGTGCGTCCTCTGTTTATGTTGTCTGTTCAACGAAAATGGTATTAGCCAATCGGGCACTTCAAATATTAAAAGAACTACCTCAATTCTTACTCTACTTAATTGCACATTCTATAAGTTTATCTCTCATGCTTTAGCACTAAGTCTACCGAGCACAAAACGTGATTGACATGTGTTGTTTTATAAAAATGATAAACCCTTTGCTCTCGAAGCCATTTTAACTCGAAAACGAAACATTTCTTCCGACCCAGAATATTTCCTTTCTGTACATATTTTTTCATGCTATACATACGAAAATAGTGCAATTTACTCGTACAGTACTGAAATGTTTAGTAATCTACTAAATACATACAAATTTAATAATGTAAAAAGTATTTTGAATAATGATACAGCAATTTTTAGTGGCGCCGTACGAGTGCTAAGGGTTAAGCTTGTCCAGACCTTTTGCTATTAAAATATATGTTTGTCTCTATAATTTCAACGATTCTAAAGTAAATAATCCGGGATCTGAACCAAGCTTACAGCATTGGGTGTAAGCGTTGCCACTGTATCCGCTGTTGCAAGTGCAGATAGGTTGATGGCGGGTGGCATTGCACTGGGCGTTCGTGCCGCAAGTTTGCGTGTTACAAGGATCTTCGCAGGTCTGGCTGGTGGTGTCGCAGAACCTGTTATCAACGCAATCGTCGTCGTGTTTGCACGGGATTATGCCAACTGCAAATAACAATGCCCCATCAATCAAACCGTTTCCAAATGCTCGAAAATCAAACGTCTCAAAGATCGATCTCTGAAAGATCTTCCCCACCTAATGTGCAGTTTCCATTGGCGTCCAGCCTGTATCCATACTTAGCAGGACACACGCAACGGCCATACTCGTCGATGATCATTCCATTCGCGAGAGCGCACACGCAGTATCCTTCCTCGTTGATGATCATTCCGGTCTGTCTGCGGCAAGATATACAAACGTCGCTCTCGTCCTTGGCTGTGCCAGGTGGACAGACGCAGTTGCCATTCTCGTCACGGATCTGACCTTTGTCCACTGGACACACGTCAGCTGTAAAATGTGAAGATGCAATTAGAGACACTTCTTCTAACGCTGGCTCGATCCGTTGCAGATGCTCGGATTCAAGAAATTACCTTTTTCACACCGCTCGACCGCGTTTCCTCTGTATCCCGGGATGCACTTGCAGATCATAGTTCTCACCGGACTAGTGTCGAGGACCTCGCAATCCGCATTCGCCACGCAAGGCTGAATCTTCACGCAAGGGTTGATGCACTCGCCGTTGAAGCAGGCCGTTTGAGACGGACACTCGTTGTCTGCCTTGCACCTCTCTGCGACTGAACGCGAAAACCATGGTAATTAGTCTTCAAGTCGAACCGCGAGAATAATTGTTAACAGTGCTATGATACTCGAAAGAAGATACAGTAAAATTTTTACTAATTCTTACAAAATTAATCGTCAATTTTTAGGGATTCTTTCGTAAGAAGGATTTTGGAGAATCTTCTATTAATTATCATCAGTTAAAGAGATCTTTTACAAAGACTTTTAATGTTAGGACGGACACTCGTTGTCTGCCTTGCACCTCTCTGCGACTGAACGCGAAAACCATGGTAATTAGTCTTCAAGTCGAACCGCGAGAATAATTGTTAACAGTGCTATTATACTCGAAAGAAGATACAGTAAAATTTTTACTAATTCTTACAAAATTAATCGTCAATTTTTAGGGATTCTTTCTTAAGAAGAATTTTGGAGAATCTTCTATTAATTATCATTAGTTAAAGAGATCTTTTACAAAAGACTTTTAGGACGGACGCTTTTGAGAAGTTTGTTTAAAAAATTTGATAGTTACGTTTGGTGCATCCGGAATCGACCTCGCCGATGTACCCAGGTGGACAAGCGCATTCGACCAGATGATTATAAACGCTACAGTTCATGTCTCCGCGGCAAGGATTCACAGCGCAAGGGTTTTCGCAACGGCTGTTGATGCAAGCCTTGTTGGTAGGACAGTCCGAGTTGGTCCTGCAGCCCAGAAGAGTGCAAGCCACCCTCGGATTACCGCCGAGGCCAGGTGGACATTCGCAAATGGCCTTGTGATTGACTCCTTGACAAACCGCATTCTTGCCGCAGGTCGGTTCGGTTGGAGAACACGCAGGAACGCATTTGTGTTGCACGCAGGCGTGAGTTCCGCTGCAGTCGGCGTCCGTATGGCATCCGACCACTGAAACAACAAATTGAAAATGACTTTCGACGTTCTTCTTATTTCACATTTATTTCTCTATGTCAATTTGCCACATTTCTTAACGCAAACCACAAATTTAATCGACTGCGTCGAGACGGATTGCGAGAGAGACGGAGAAGAAATTCGAAAATTGAGAGATAAAACGAGTCCTTCACCTTTGGTGCAAGTGACATCAGCGTTCCCGTCGTAGCCAGTAACGCAGGAGCAAATGGGTTTATGGTCGACAACGACGCACTCGGAGTTAGGCCCGCAGGCGCAAGGATTCTTGCAGACAGCGTTCACGCAAGCCTTGTCCGAAGGGCAGTCGCTGTCCCTGGTGCATTTTATATCGAAAATTGGTTTGGTGGCCCTGCAAGTTCCACTGCCGCTGCTGATGTAGCCGCTGGGGCACACGCAGACCATGGTTCGAACAGGGTGGGTCGGCAGGACCCTGCACTCGGAGGGTTCCGTGCACGGTTCGACAACCGAGCAAGGATTCTGGCATCTGTCGTCGAAGCAGGCCAACGAATCCGGACAATCGTCGTCCTCCCTGCACTCCGGTTTGTCCTCGGGCTTGCAGTTCAGGTAGGGATTGCCCACGTGATGAGCAGGACAACGACAAATCGGCAGATGATTCAGAACTCTGCACTCGGCCAACGGGGAGCAAGGGTTGCCGTGACGGCAAGCGTCCACGCATTGAAGATTGATGCACGAATGGTCGCCGGGACAGTCCCCGTTGCTGTAGCAGCCGATCACGCGGCAACGGTCCAGGGGATTGCCGTGGTAGCCCTTGCGACACCTGCAATCCGCTTTGTGGTTGTTCGGGTAGCACTCGGCGTTCACGCCGCAGTCGTCGGACACCAGGCAAGGGTCCACGCAGTTGTTGTTCACGCAGGTCTTGTCCAACGTGCACTCGCTGTCCCTGGTGCATTCGACCGAGTGGCAAGCGATGTCTGGGTTGCCCTGGTAGCCTTCTTCGCAGGAGCAGATGGGTTTGTGGCCTATGACGTAGCAGGCCGCGTTGGTGCCGCAGTTGCACGGGTTCCTGCATTGTCTGTTGATGCAGGACTCGTTGTCGCTGCACTGGTCGTTGCTTGTGCAGGTGCCGATCTGTGTTATCTCAACTGGAAGAACGAGAGGGTCGCGTAAATCATGTGCAAATTGAAAAAAAGGGTGTGGGAAAATTAGAGACTTCTTAATTCTTTGTTTTGTCTGACAACAACATTTTTGAAACAACATACTTGGCCTGCAGACGTCGTCGATGTCGGTGGTCCATCCTTCGGGGCAAGTGCACGTCATGGTCCGGACGGGAACGGTGTCGAGGACGTTGCACCTGGCGTTCTCCGAGCACGGTTTGATCACCGGGCAGGGATCGATGCACTTGTTCTTGATGCAGACCAGCTTGTCGGCGCAGTCGATGTCGACCCTGCACTCGGGTTCGTCCGGGTAAGTCTTGCGATGCTCGCAATACGAGTAAGGATTTCCCGCGGGCAGGCTTTCAGGACAACGGCAGGTAGCTTCGTGGTCCTGCACATAGCAGATCGCGTTCTGCGCGCAAGGTGACCCCGCGATGCAAGGGTTCACGCAGCGTCCGCTGTCGCAGGCCAGATTTCGAGGGCAGTCGTGGTCAGCGTTGCACTCGGCCCTCTCGCAGTGCACTTCCGGATTGCCGAGGTAGCCCGCTCCGCAGCGACAAACCGCGCGATGATGTTCGCCGTAGCATTCCCCGTTGATCGCGCATTTGTTCTCCAGGATGCACGGGTTCACGCATTGGCCGTTGTAGCAGGTTGCCGCGTTGTTGCACTCGCTGTCGGACTCGCAGTCCACTGCAGGTGAAAATAAAAAAATTATTCTAATAATAAATTTTAATCTTATTAAATTAAATCCTAAAAATATAATAGATACTAAAAATCTTATAAATATAATTATTAACACTATTCCTACCGCGGCCGGTCAAATGACCGTTTTCAAAACTTCGATTATAATTTCCTATGTACAACGTAAATGAATCGGCTTTAACAATTTGACCGCCACACTAAAAACCTCAAAGATTCCATAAAATCGAAGTAAGTTGTTAAATATAAGTTGTGTAAATATAAGTTGTGCTAAAGACCAGTGAGTTGACCAGTCGCGGTAGGAAAGGTACACGTGAAGTGTCGGTAGGAATAGTGTTAAATATTCTGATATAAAAATAAATGCAAATAAACCTCTATAATATTCAGTATTAAATCCAGAAACTAATTCAGATTCACCCTCAACTAAATCAAAAGGAGTTCGATTCAATGCAATTAATATTCTTACTATAAATATTAAATAAATTGGGTATATTAATATTATAAATTTAATATCCTCCTGATATTTAATAAAATCTAATCAATTAAATCTTTCAGTTAATATAATTAAATTAAAGATAATCAAAAATAATCTTACTTCATAAGAAATTGATTGAGCAACTGAACGAATAGCCCCTAATATTGAATAATTAGAATTTGAAGATCATCCACCCAATATTACAGGAAATACACCAACACCTAATAAACTTAAAATATATAAAACTCCCAAATTTATTGAATAAACATTAATATAAAAAGGATAAACTAATCATATTATTATAGATAAAATTAAAGATACTATTGGTAGATAAAACGGCGTTGCAGTGAAAACGGTGCAAACGAACGCGATCGTTTTAATCGATTTATCGTGGCTTACGTTTGAAGCAGCCCAGTTGAGGGTTCCCGGAGTAGCCCGGTGGACACGAGCAGGATGGATAGTGATCGACGACGGTGCATTTCGCGTTCGAACCGCAGTTGCACGGGTTGATGCACAGGCTGTTCACGCAGGCCGAGTTGCCGGCGCAGTCGCTGTTCGATCGGCATTCGGCAACTATGCCGGCTGGAAGAACAATTGTTTACAAATTATTTGACGCTTCGTTGCTTTATTAGTTCGCTTCGACGAGACGATACGGTTGGGATCCGAACGATCGATTTCCGTGGGGCTGATTTTTATTACTTACGCGGCACGCAATTGATTCTAGCATCGCCCTCGTAGTTCGCGGGACACCTGCATACCGCGATGTGGTTGTTCACGTGACAAAGCGCATTCCTTCCGCAAGGATCCGCAGCCACGCACGGATTCACGCAGAAAGAGTTAATGCACTGTTTGTCGTTCGAGCATTCGCTGTTGGCGTAGCATTCCGGCCGGTACGGTGGCAGCGTGACCAACGGTGCTGAAATAGAACGGTTTCATTATTAAATTATATATTATTTCAACGGATCGTTACGCGTACGATTCTCAGTTAATCAATGAAACGCACTTCTGATGCACTCGACGTAAGCGTTGCCGGTGAAGTCGGGCGCACACTGGCAGACACCGGTGTGAGACACCGACTTGCATTGCGCGTTCAGACCGCATCGAGTCGTCAGGCAAGCCTCGATGCAGGTTCCGCTGATGCACTTGTCCGAGTTGTTGCAGTCCTGGTCTTGGTGGCATTGGACGTCGGATAACACTGCAATCGATGGTTCAGTTATGCGTCACGTCGGAAGAGCGGTTTTCTCGCGGAGGATTTACGATACTCACCGTTCTTCTTGCACTGGCCGTTGAAGTCGGTGATGGTGTTCGGTGGACAGCTGCAGATCATCGTGCGAAGCGGTACCGTGTTCAATACTTTGCATTCCTGGTCGCCCGTGCACATGTCCGACGACAAGCAAGGATCTTGACATCTCGCGTTGATGCAGGCGAAGTATGGCGGACATTCGCTGTCTTCCCTGCACCCTACCTCCGTTGACACGCCTGTAATCAATGCAGAAAGCGGGTGATTATATCGTGCACGATCCGAGTTCGATTCTGATCAGACGTCATTTTGAAATGCAAAGAAATGTCTTTACGGAACACGAGAAATGGATATTCTACATTAGATTAGACTTTTAGCCGTTCATTCACAACACTGTATATCCAAAGAAATCATTATATTGAACAATTTCGCTTGGATGCATTTTTACAATCTCAACGATTGTAAATTAAAAATATTCCCCTCATGAGCCCCTCATTTGGACGGGTCCCGTAAACCTAGTGTTGCAAATCATTTTCGGGATATACAGGGTGTCCCGGAGTTTAATGGACAAACTTCGGGAGCATATCCTACAAGTGGAAATAAGAAAGAAATGTTTACGCTTCATTACAAGCTTATAAGCAAATAAAGTTAGAATTGATGTTTACTGAACATTGAAAGGTCGAATGTGTTTATCTTATTTGTCTATTCATGCGATGTTTACTATTTCGATATGATTTGCTTTTAACGACCAATTAGGTCAAGAATACGCGGTGAAAATGCCTCCGAGTGTTTTCGAATGAGGAATATAAGGGCTGATATTCATTTCATCTACGGATTTTGTGACGGTAATTCCCGAACTGCTGTACCAGAGTACGAACGCAGATTTCCTAGAAGAAGAGTATCTCATACATCTCGTTATTCATTAGTAATCATCGGCAATTACGCAATTTGGGTTCATTCAGAAGTAGGAACGAATAATCCGATAAACACTTTCAATGTTCACCAAAGTAAAATCCACCGTCGTCAATTCTAACATTATTTGCTTGTAACTTTGTAACAAAGCGTTTCTGAGCAAACTTAAAATAACATTTTTTTCTCAGTTCCACTTGTACGCTCCCCAAGTTTGTCCATTAAAACCCGGGACAGCCTGTGGTAATCCTAAATGTGTTTATACGTTATCCCATGAATAGCATTTCTTTGTATCCGTTTGTGCGACCGAACATGCAAACTGAATTACCGGTGCATTCGATGTAAGGGTTTCCGGACGTTCCCGAAGGACAGATGCACCTCGGTTGGTGGTCCCTGGCGATGCAGTTGGCATTGTCAGCGCAAACGTCGTCCTCGCAGACAGGTCGACAGACCCTGTTGAGTCTGTCGCAAGCCTCGTGATCGGCGCAGTCCTCGTTGTAATGGCAGACCGCCGAGATGCAGGCGATGCGCGCATCGCCCTGCGTGCCCCGTGGACAGACGCATTGCGCTCGGTGGGAAATCGCGATGCACTCTGCGCCGCGACCGCACGCAATGCCGTCATCGAGGCAAGGGCTGACGCAGTTCTCATTCTGACACGCCTTGTCGTAGGGACAGTCGTCGTCTGACTTGCATTCGGCTGGAAATGTAATAAATATTATGCACCGTTCGAAATTCTCACGCGTTATACATAGCATCTATAGATGACTATGACTCTTTCTTTTTCTATTTATTGTAGAACTAGTGATGTTTCATCGAAATTGTGAGACTCACGTTTGAAACACTGGACTTGTGCGTCGCCAGCATAGTTCTGCAGACAGCGACAAGTCGGATGACGGTTCACCATGATGCACTCCGCGTTCAATCCGCATTGCGCGCCCAGACATGGGTTTTGGCATAGCTGGTTGATGCAAGCCGCGTCTGGTGCGCAATCAGAGTTCGTTGTGCAGTCGGGGAATCCATCGGTGTCTGCAACAAAATGATTATTACGTCATACAGGATCTTGATAATTCTGGAAAGTGTTCCGGGTAAAGATTCGCAGCTAAAAATTACCGTGAAAAACGAATCGAGTCGGTTGCGACAGAGATCAATTAATTCGAGAGATACCCTAATCGAAGATATTATCGATTCTCTTGGAAATCGTTGTTCAATGTTGCGAACATTACCTCGGTAGCAATTCATGAACGGATCTCCGGACAGACCGGTGTTGCAATGGCATTGGCGTCGATGGTTCTGAACAACGCAATGGGCGTTCGATGCGCAAGGATTGATGGTGCAGGGGTTGATGCATCGGTGGCTCAAGCATGCCATGTTCGACGTGCAGTCCGAGTCGGAGTTGCAGATCGCGTCGAGTTTTTGGTCCACTGGAAAAAAGAAAAGACAAAGGTGAAAGAACGTTCGTCGATCAACGATTCGAAGGAATTCGATTCGATTCGAACGATTCGATTTACCTGGAATGCAAGCGACCGTTGCATCGCCGGCGAAGTTCGGCAGACATTCGCAGATCATGGTTCTCATCGGCAGGGTGTCCACGACGGAGCATTTCGCGCCGACGATGCAAGGCTTCGTCTCGATGCACGGATCCTTGCAGATGCCATTGAAACAGCCTAATTTGCTGGGGCAGTCTCCGTCCACTTGACATTGTGGTTGCAGGTCCGTTGGTTCTGGAAGATAATTTTCTAATTATTATATATATATATATATAATAATTATAAGTGCTAAAAGTCCGCAGTCATCATCACGATTGAAAGGTAAATTCACAATTTCAATCGAATCTTCGTTTTTGCAAAAATGATTAATGAGATCGATTGAATTACCCATCAGGCAGTTCGTGTAAGGATCCCCGGTGTAACCAGGCGCGCACCGACAGGCAGGCCTGTGGTTGACAACGGTGCATTGCGCCGACAGAGGACAGTTGCAAGGGCTGACGCATCTCTGGTTGCGACACGCCAACGAGGATGGACAATCGTTGTCGTTGGTGCACTCCGGCCTCTCGCAAAGTTGATAAGGATTGCCTTGATACCCGTCGAGACAGTAGCAACGAGGTCTGTGGTAGCCGTCAGATGAACAGAGCGCATTCACGCCGCATTGGGTGACCAAGCAGGTGTCCGTGCACTCGTTGTTGACGCAGGATTGAGTCAACGGGCACTCGCTGTCGCCGCGACATCCAACTGCGACGAGAACGTGTTTGTGATATTTGGAATCGGTCGTTTCTCTGCAAATACCTCTCGGATTCGTTCAAAAACTTAACCACGTACTTTCACGGCAGTGTTGTTGAGGATTGCCGGTGAAACCTTGGTCGCAGACGCATACTGCTCGGTGCATCAGCACGTGGCAACGGCTGTTGTAGCCGCACGAGTCCAAAGTGCAAGGATCGACGCATCTCTGGTTGTAGCAGGCCTTGTCGTTCGGGCAGTCGTAGTTCTGAGCGCATTCTGGGACTGGCACTGCAAACGGGAATCAAATATCAGTCGGGAGTATTGTAAAATTCAATCGATCAACGGACTGTGATTGTAAATTACTATCGTCACGTCCTGTGGTTCGTCGCTCAAGAATAAAACGTAAACTATTATATAATATTGTGAACTATTGTTTAAACCCAGTGGTGTCACGCGAAGAGAAGAGACAAATGGAATTAAGATACGCGTTAAAAATTCTAGGAAGTTTGGTAGCGCACAAAACAGTTCCAATTTATCTTCCTGCGAGAGACACAGCAAAGATCGGTTGCACCCTGAAAATAAACGAGAAGGGCGTCCAATTATACTAAGTTGCAAGAAAGGATGCTGACTTCATGGTAAGAGTGACGACACATTAGCCAGAAAATATCAAGAAGAATAGAGGATTAAATTACAAAGTGGAGACTCTTAAATCAACACGAAACAATGGACTGTCCATCTTATAAAAGGGAACCAATCCTTCAAAGATCAATCAATCATAGAGTGTTGTTGGTCCATCATAGAGTTTCTCTTCAGTTTCAGTAGAGGTTTTAGCAAAGTTCAGAGTTTAGTGAAGGTTTAAAGTTTAGTAGTGAGTTTTATAAAGTTCTATAAGTGGTGAATTGGAATTGCGACAATTGCGACTAGCGAAGCGATCCTTATACTCCGCGAAACGGTAAATTAACATTATTGTCGTAAAGCGAAATATTTGTAAGCTATCTAGTTTATGCGCTAGCTATATAATTTGTGAAATCAAACTTTAAATATTCTGATTCAACACCTAATATTGAATACATTAATGATTTTGTTGTTTTTTGGGAAATAAGAGTATAAATCATTTAAGCAATCCTCAATTTCGTGAACGGTAGCCGGTGAATGCAAGTAGGTTCGAAACTATCCCCTTAAAAATTATAATCCGCCCCTCCTGGGACGCAACGCTATCAAGTCGAGTCGTAAATGATGTCCGTCTCGGGGAACAAAATTGTAACGGTGCACGTTTGCGCAAAGAACACTGATCCCGAAGAATTACCGTCAGCAGGTTGTTCGTTGCACTTTATCCTCGCGTTGCCAGTGAATCCGGGCGGACACGAGCAGACAGGCTTGTGACTGACAGTCTGGCAAAGCGAATTGACACCGCAGGAACCGATGCACGGGTCCCTGCACTTCTGGGCGAAGCAAGCCTTGTCTCTTGGACAGTCTTCGTTGATCACGCATTCCGGATAGATGCAAACTGCAACGCCGTTTCTGACTCTGCACTCGCCGTTGTAGCTGCAGGGTGATGGACTGCAAGGGTCCGTTTCTAGAAAAGAATCGTCCGTTTAGAATCTCTTAAGGTTCGCGCGGTTCACTATATCTATGCGATTCCAGCTTACCAATTAATTCGGTGCATTCCACGAACGGATTGCCGATTAACGGGGACGGACAGCTGCAGAGCGGACTGTGATTGATGGGACTGCAAACCGCCCTGATGCCGCAGACGTTCTGCGTGCAGGGGTTCACGCATCTGTTGTTAATGCACGCCTTGTCCCCAGGACAGTCCGAGCTGATCACACACTCTGGATAGCAACCGGTGACGCTGGAAGGCACACCTTGAAGACCCGGCAGGCATTTGCACACGACAGTGTCGCCGACCTTCTCGCAGAGGGTGTTTGGACCGCACGGGGATGGAGAGCATGGGTCTCTTTCTTTCGGTTCTGTGGAGGAAGAAGAAAATCATGTTTCTGCTTAGGACTGCTTCGATAGATTCTGAAGAGGGTGAACAATTCCTGTGAATCTCTAAATGACTCTGAACAGAACCAGAAAGGGGTGCATAAATTTTGTAAAGTTTGAGATTGTCCTGGACAGGATCGGAGGGGGATGAATAAATTTGGTGAACTTGGAAATTCTGCTTAACAGAAAAGGACTGGTAGGTCTTGCGAATGGGTCTCCTTCTTTCGGTTCTGTGGAGGAAGAAGAAAATCATGTTTCTGCTTAGGACTGCTTCGATAGATTCTGAAGAGGGTGAACAATTCCTGTGAATCTCTAAATGACTCTGAACAGAACCAGAAAGGGGTGCATAAATTTTGTAAAGTTTGAGATTGTCCTGGACAGGATCGGAGGGGGATGAATAAATTTGGTGAACTTGGAAATTCTGCTTAATAGAAAAGGACTGGTAGGTCTTGCGAATGGGTCTCTTTCTTTCGGTTCTGTGGAGGAAGAAGAAAATCATGTTTCTGCTGAGGACTGCTTCGATAGATTCTGAAAGGGGTGGACAGTTCCTGTGAATCTTTAAATGACTCTGAACAGAACCAGAAAGGGGTGCATAAATTTTGTAAAGTTTGAGATTGTCCTGGACAGGAACGGAGGGGGATGAATAAATTTGGTGAACTTGGAAATTCTGCTTAATAGAAAAGGACTGGTAGGTCTTGCGAATGGGTCTCTTTCTTTCGGTTCTGTGGAGGAAGAAGAAAATCATGTTTCYGCTTAGGACTGCTTCGATAGATTCTGAARRGGGTGRACARKTCCTGTGAATCTCTAAATGACTCTGAACAGAACCAGAARGGGGTGCATAAATTTTGTAAAGTTTGAGATTGTCCTGGACAGGATCGGAGGGGGATGAATAAATTTGGTGAACTTGGAAATTCTGCTTAACAGAAAAGGACTGGTAGGTCTTGCGAATTTTGAAGTTGTCAGCAATGGGAAGGGAGGAAGAGGTCCTGTGACTTTACCTTCGGCCCTGCAGAGGGTGAACGCATCCCCTATAGTCGACAGGGGGCACGAGCAGATAGGAATGTGATTGGACACGGTGCAAAGGGCTCCCACGCCACAGGTGCCAGGACAAGGGTCCTGGCACTTGGTCCTGATGCAGGCCTGCGACTTCGGACAGTCGGTGTTGACCAGGCACTCGGGTTGGCATCCTTCGTACGCATTTCCTCTGTACCCGGGGATGCACTCGCAGAACGCGGTGTTCGATCTTTCCCTGCAGTAAGCGTTCACTCCGCACGGCGAAGGGCTGCACGGTCTTGACGGTGTTGGTGGCGGTGACGGTACTACAATAAGAACGTTGCAGAATTAATCACAACACCTCCAAGCTAGCCCGCTTAATGATAAAACAGATTACGAGTCAGATGAGAAAAGAGTTAATTTACAACGATCTTGAATTCGAAGAGAACGCAAGTGCGAAGCTGTACAAGAAACGCGAATGATTTACAAAGAGGGTGAATGATTCGCATAGACCGAGAATAGCGAGACATCGTGTATGGACAAGACTATGATCAGATTCGATGGAGAAATAGATGACTATAGAAGGTATGTAGATACTATCTTGCATGCGATCTTTTTGTATACAGTCGTGTATGTACAATATTTACACAGCTAAAAACAAATTAGAGAAAAGGGAGTATCAGCTTCGTGACGAATCGTTCGGGAGAAAAACTTCATTCGTTATGATTGACGTTCGCGGGATGTTCGACGATAGAATGATCGCGGTCACACGGGATGGTCCTTACTCGTGATCGGGGAACAAACAGTGACCGGGTCTCCGGTATATCCCTCGGGACAGACGCAACGGATGTAATGCAGGGCAACCTGGCAGAGGGCGTTCGCACCGCAGAGCCCTACGCAAGGGTCGGTACACTTCTGTCTAACGCAGGCCTGATTGCCGGGACACTCGCTGTTCACGAGACACTCGGGCCTACAGTTCGGAGGAGATCCTATGTACTCGGGCATACAGGCGCAGGACGGTTTATTGTTGATTACGGTGCACTGGGAGTTCGGTCCACACGGCGAGGGTGTGCACGGGTCCAGGCTCGGTTCCGTGTCGTTCAATTCTGCTCGCCGACAACAAACACAGTACGGTTAGGGGGTTACAGGACCTTCCAATAGCTAGAATCAATGGTTACCTTCGCCTCCAACGATTAAACAAGGTTCAACATGCGTACACTGTCCAGAATTTATGATTCGAAATGGACAGGTTTCTTTCGTTCTCGAAAATATTGCAGGATCTTTTCAACTTATACAGGGTGGGGCAATAACTATGTCCAGTTTGAACATTGCTGTTATTTGTAATAATATGAAAAAATGTTATATAGAAAACTTGCAAACTTTATAAAAACTTTACAAGAAAGCTTGTATGGAGGGGGACATTTTGTGACGCAAACATTTTCTGCGTGGGTGGAGGCATAGAAGAGACGTCAAGGTCAAGTCTATTGTTTTAAATGGAATGCTATGTTGTTTTTTATCACGATATGATAGCCAGTGTTGAGACGAATACAGCGAGTTATCATTGAAGGCCAAGCAAGGTCAAATACGGTAGCGAAATAGACTTTATTACCTTACAGGAGATGCTCGAATTGGTGAACGTTTGCGCCAATGCAAAGTACCATATTTGACCTTCAATCGTAACTCGCTGAGTTCATTTATTCAATTCATTTACATTTAAAAAAATAGAGTTGACCTAGATGTCCACCTCTATACCGTGTAAGTATTCTACATAACATTTCTTCATATTATTACAAATAACGGCAATATTCGAACTGGACGTAGTTATTGCTCCTGTACGTTCTGCTCAAGACAAATTCGTGACACAACTCGTTATACGAATAAAAAGATTTCTGGAAGTTTGAAAGTTGCTGAACCGTTTAGGGTGAATCTGTTCGGAGAATGTGCAGGTTATACAGCTCTACTTACGGTTGGGGAAGCAGCTTACGAACGGATCGCCAGAGAACCGTTCAGGGCAGCTGCAAATGGGGTTGTGATTGCGCACGGCGCACAGCGCGCCCTGTCCGCAAGTGTTCTCGCATGGGTTCTGACATCTCTGGTTCACGCAAGCTCTACTTTGCTCGCAATCGGTGTTGACAAGACACTCGGGCCTGCAACTGGGAGGAGTCCCGAAGTATCCAGGGAGGCAGGAGCAGGAGGCCTGTTCGCCGAACTCGCGGCAAACGCTGTTGGGTCCGCAGGGCGAGGGCTCGCAGGGTCTCGCGCGTTCTATCGTCAAGCAAGAAGGGATGAATTACATGGTTCACATGGTCGTCGAGAAAACAGTTCTTCCATGGGCGTACAGGCAGACGGAACACTCACTTCGGATCGGTTTGCAGAGGGTGAACGAATCACCCTCGTAGTTTTCTATGCAACTGCAGGTGGGAATGTGGTTAACGACAACGCATTCCGCGTTCTGGCCGCAGACTCCTGCGCAAGGGTCCACGCACTTGTTGTTGGAGCAGGCCCTGCTGCGGCTGCAGTCCGAGTTTTGCACGCATTCTGGGTAACAGCCTTCGTAGGGATTACCATTGTATTCGGCAATGCAGTGGCACGCTCCGTTTCGACACTGGGCGTTCGAGCCGCAGGGCGAAGAGCTGCAGGGGTCCGAGGTCGCTGGAGGGGCTGGTCGGAGGAATTCGGGTCAGTTAAAAGCGTCATAACACTCTACCGAGGATACTGATTCAAGTTACACACAAGCTGTTCTCGATTGAAACCGTGCGAGAGTCATTTCGTCGAAAAATACACGACACGCGTCTCCTTTTCCCTCAAACTTAGAAGTCGAAAACACGTTCTTGAGATATCTCCGGAACCAGAGTACTTTCTAGAAATATATTTTCGACCTCCAGCTTTGGGGTTTGTTCTCACCCTTGGACCTGGTGATATTTTCCCACGAACTATCTCTCACACAAGCTCCATCAATTTGTAGCTCGTGTAACAAGCACCCTCGTAAGATCGAACTGCGATTTGCGATCTTACTTGCTGGCTTCGGCTGGCAACTGGTAAAAGCATCCCCCACGAAGTCTGCGGGGCAAGTGCAAGATGGCGTGTGATCGACAACGTTGCAGAACGCGTTCGACCCGCAGGATCCCGGGCAAGGATCTATGCACCTTTCCCTGACGCAGGCTTTGTCGCTGGTGCAATCGGAGTTGACCAAGCACTCCGGTCGACAGTTAGGGGCCGAGCCCACGTAGCTGGGTAAGCAGGAGCAGGATGGTATTCCGCCAATGTCTTGGCACTGGGAGAACGGTCCGCAGGGTGACGGCACGCAGGGGTTCACGGGGGTGGATGGTACCACGGCTAAAATCGGAAAGGTTCGATCACCGATCGAAACGTCGTTCGGCGAACGTTCGAAGAGGTAATTGGCCACTTACTGGTGACGTCGAAGCATTTTACGAACGGGTCTCCCGTTTGATCGGCGCTGCAGCTGCAGATGGGACTATGGTGGAACACCTCGCACCTAGCACCGACGCCGCAGACGCCTACGCAAGGGTGAACGCATCTCTGACCCATGCAGGCTTGGTTAGCAGGACACTCCGCGCTGACAACGCATTCCGGCCTACACTCGGGCGGGGATCCCTTCAAGCCGGGCAAACAGGAGCAGCTAGCCACGCCGTTGATATCTTGGCAACGGCTGTTCGGTCCGCAGTTCGACGGTTCGCATGGGTTTTTGCTACCTGGGGCTATTTTTCGGTTCAAGGTAAATTCCCTTCAAACTCTGATCCTACATCGTAGAATCCCGAAACCTCACCGGGTTTACAGTTTCTTTAAGTTACCACTTACTCTGTTCAACGGGCTGTTCAAGGACACCGCAGGAGCTGAACGGATTTCCGGTGAAGCCTGACCTACAACTACAGGCGGGGATGTGATTGACAACCTGGCAGACCGCGTTCAGCCCGCAGGCTCCCGGACAAGGGTCCTGGCACCTGTTCCTGATGCAGGCTCGGTTGAATTGACAGTCCGAGTCGATCAGACACTCGGGTCGGCAGTTTTCGTAAGGATTGCCATAGAAATCCGGGAGACAGCTGCACACAGCCGAGCCGTAGGACTCGCGGCAAACGGCGTTCGCGCCGCATGGCGACGGTTGACAGGGATTGACTCTGGCCGGCGTATGGTCCACTACGATGAGAACCGAAAGGGTCGTTAGAATTTCTCTGAAATGCCGAGTCTCTCGGACGATAAGGGTAGAAGCGCGTCTTACTGGGCTGAGGGGTGCACTGAACGAACGGATCTCCGGTGAAACCGGTCGCGCAACTGCACATCGGCGTGTGACTGACGGTCCTGCACTCGGTGTTCCTTCCGCAGGATCCTGGACAAGGGTCTCTGCACTTCTGATTGATGCACGCCTGTTGGACAGGACACTCGGAGTTGCTGACGCACTCTGGCTTACAACTCGGCGGGACTCCTACGAATTCTGGGAGACAGGTGCAGGAGGGTGTGTTGTTGATCACTTGGCAGGCCGCGTTCGGGCCGCAGGGCGAGGGTTGGCAGGGGTCCACCGGGACTTGCGGCGACATGCCTAAAATTCGCAAAGTTCCCGATGAGGTTGAATCGTCCGGGAATTGAACGGTGGTGCAAAGATGTGCGTTCTTACTGGGCGGAGTGCATCGGACAAACGGATCCCCGACGAACTGGTCGAAGCACCTGCACACGGGGTTGTGATTGATGACGGTGCACTGGGCGGATAGCCCGCAAGCGCCTAAGCAGGGGTCAATGCACTTCTGATTGCTGCAGGCTCTGTTGCGCGGGCAATCGGTGCTGACGACACACTCGGGCCTGCAGGAAGGTGGCGATCCTTTGAACCCGTTGACGCACGTGCAGACCGCTTGACCGTTCGAGGAACGACAATGACTGTTCGGGCCGCAGGGGGACGGGTTGCACGGATCGGCGATGGTTGTGCCTGTATCTGAATTAATATCAATGACGCGTACCGCATAAACTGTCGTTGAGACGCGAAGACCAATGACCAACCTTTCTGCGGGGTACACGCTACGAACGCGTTTCCGGTCATGTTCCTGGGACAACTGCACATGGGCAAGTGATTGACCACGTTGCACTCTGCGTTCGCTCCGCAGGTGCCCGCGCAAGGGTTCCTGCATTTGTGCAGTATGCAGGCCTCGGTGCGGAGGCAGTCGGTGTTGATGACGCACTCGGGACGGCAGATACTGTACGGGTCACCCAGGTAACCGGGTATGCAACTGCACGCGCCGTCTCTGCACTGCGCGTTCGGTCCGCATGGTGAGGGATTGCAAGGGTCTGTCGGGGCCTCTGTCACTAAAATTCAAGGATTAGTGTGTTTACGTCGACTTGGGATACGATAACCCTCGTACGTCCCTCGAAAATAGTTGCGTAAAAGATCCGAGGGTTACAGCGACACGGCTGGTAACAACTTTTCACCCTGAGGAACGTAGGAGGGTGAGAATCAATTCATGGCTTTTGCTTACTGTCGGGTGGAGGAACGGGAGAGCAACTGGCGAACGGGTTGCCGGTGTAACCCGCGGGACATGTGCAAGCTGGCGTGTGATTGACCACGGTGCATCGTGCACCGACGCCGCAGGATCCCGGACACGGGTCCCTGCACTTCTCTCGGATGCAGGCTTTGTTCGCCGTGCAGTCCGAGTTCATGGTGCACTCCGGCCGGCAATTCGGAGGCACTCCTATGTAGTTGTTCATGCAGGTGCAGACGGGAGAGTCGCGCAAGGGCTTGCATAACGCGTTCGGGCCGCAGGGGGACGGGATGCACGGGTCTTTTGGATATCGATCCGCCGGTGGAGGTGCTGCGAAAAGATAATGAAATTGTTCAAAATCTTGCGCTTCGACGGCAAACGGAACGGGGAGATGAACACTTACTCGTTAAGGGGAAACAATAGACGAAAGGATCCCCTGTTAAACCGGTTCCGCAGCTACAGATCGGGCTATTGCGGATGACTTTGCACTGTGCATCGCGACCGCAAGTTCCAACACAGGGGTCTCTGCACTTCTGATTGACGCAGGCTAGTTTCGAGTCGCATTCCGAATTGACGACGCATTCGGGTCTGCAGTTTGGCGGGGTTCCTACGTATTGGGGCAGGCAAGAGCATACCGCTTGACCGTTCACGTTCTGGCACTGACTATTCGGACCGCAGGGCGAAGGCGTGCATACGTCAGGCTCTTCATCAACTATAAAATACGGTAATGTCGTATGCATCATCGACGCATTTCGGAAATACAGGGCTAGTGGTCTTCGAACGACGAATAAATTGATCGTTTTGGGGATTCTGTAAGCTGACAACGTTCGAAGACCACAACAAGACGACAACTGTATTGTTACTTACTTATGGTGGGCAGTTTGTTCAAGCACAGCACGTAAGGATTACCGATATACTGTGGCAGACAGGTGCACACAGGAAGGTTGTTGACAACCTGGCAGTCGGTGTTGCCGCCGCAAGCACCAGGACAGGGATTCTGACACTTCCGATTGATACAGGACAAGTTGGAGGGACAGTCTGACGCGATTGTGCATTCGGGTCGACATCCTTCGTAAGGATTGCCGATGTATTCCTGTAAACAATAGCAAGAGCCGACGCCGTTTTGCTCGCGGCAAACGGCGTTGGCTCCGCAAGGGGATGGCTGACAGGGTCGTGCCGGAATCGCTGGCACCGCTAAAAAGACAAGCACAAAATCAATTCTCATTCGGTGACTCCATCCTGAGCCATCCGATTTCCCGTTGAACACTCACGTGGCTTGGCAGTGCATTGAACGAAAGGATCTCCGGTGAAATCTCTCATGCAGGTGCAACCTGGCACATGGTTCACCACGTGACATTCCGCGTTCGAGCCGCAAGAGCCTGGACAAGGGTCCCTGCACTTGCGGTTAATGCAGGCTAGGTTGTTATTGCACTCGCTGTTGCTGACGCACTCGGGCCTGCAGTTCGGTGGGGTGCCAATGAACTCGGGCTTGCAGGAGCAGGACGGTTGGTTATTGATCAGTTGGCAGACCGCGTTGGGACCGCATGGCGATGGCTGACACGGGTTCGTGGGTACCGCGGGTTCCTCGGCTTTAAAATTCGTTGAAAAATTAGCATCTGAGAAGATAGGTGGCTAGAGATTTAGGAAGCTGGCCTTCTAGGAAGCTAGCAACCTAAGAAACTAGCGATTTAAGAAGCTGGTAATTTATAAAAATAACAATCTGGGAAGCTAGCCTCCCAGGAAGCTACCAATCTAGGAAACTAGCAACCTAGGCAGCTAGCAACCTAGGAAACTAGCGATTTAAGAAGCTGGAAATTTATAAAAATAACAATCTGGGAAGCTATTCTCCTAGGAAGCTACCAATGTAGGAAACTAGCAACTTAGGCAGCTAGAAATATAGGAAGCTAGCAATAGAGAAAGCTAGCAACCTAGTAAACTAGCGATTTAAGAAGCTAGTAATTTATAAAAATAACAATCTGGGAAGCTAGCTTCCTAGGAAGCTAGCAACCTAGGAAACTAGCGATTTAAGAAGCTGGCAATTTTTAAAAATAACAATCTGGGAAGCTAGCCTCCTAGGAAGCTACCAATCTAGGAACCTAGCAACCTAGGCAGCTACCAATCTGGGAACCTAGCAACTTAGGCAGCTAGCAATATAGGAAGCTAGCAATAGAGAAAGCTAGAAACCTTGTAAACTAGCGATTTAAGAAGCTAGTAATTTATAAAAATAACAATCTGGGAAGCTAGCTTCCTAGGAAGCTACCAATCTAGGAACCTAGCAACCTAGGCAGCTAGCAATCTAGAAACCTAGCAACCTAGGCAGCTAGCAATCTAGGAACCTAGCAACCTAGGCACCTAGCAATCTGGGAACCTAGCAACCTAGGCAGCTAGCAATCTAGGAACCTAGCAACCTAGGCAGCTAGCAATCTAGGAACCAAGCAACCTAGGTAGCTAGCAATCTAGGAACCTAGCAACCTAGGCAGCTCGCAACCTAAGCAACTGTTTGAAACAATTTATAAAAGTAACTATCTGGGAAGCTAGCAAGCTGTATCTATCAAATCTGGGACACCTACGTCTGGGTACGCATCTCACGAAAGGATCTCCAGTGAAGACCGGGGGACAGCTGCAGATGGGGTTGTGATTGATCACTTGGCAGCGGGCGGACACTCCGCAGGATCCAGGACACGGGTCGCTACACTTCAGGTTCACGCAAGCCTCGTTCAAAGGACAATCCGTGTTGACCAGACACTCTGGTCGACACGCTGGAGGATTTCCTATGTAACCGGGGGAACAGGAGCAGACTGCCTGGCCGCTGAAGTCCTGGCACCTGCTGTTGGGGCCGCAGGGTGACGGGTTGCAGGGTTCTACTTTCGGTGGGTCTGCAAGGCAAGGTCTTCTGTTATCGTGTTCCATAATCGAGCTAGATTTCCCGGGCTTTAGTATTACCTCTGACTGGATAGCAAGTGGTGAACGCGTTACCGGACATTCCGTCCGGACAATTGCACATGGGTGTGTGGTTGATGACAACGCACTCCGCGTTCTGACCGCACACGCCCACGCAAGGGTCGAAACACTTGTTGCGGTTACAGGCTCTGTCCAGGGGACAGTCTGGGTTCTGAACGCACTCTGGACGACAGCCGTAGTACGGGTCGCCATGGTACTCTGGCATGCATGTGCAAGTGCCGTCGCGACAAACGGCGTTCGAGCCGCAGGGCGAGGGGTTGCAGGCATCTTGCGAAGGCAGGGGTGAAGCTGTCGTGACAATTTCATTAGAGTTATTACCGGGCTGCAGTTTATATATTCCATCTGACGGGGCATTTGACTGAAAACTGACTACCAGTTTGGACAGCTGAAAATTGTCCTTGCCTCAATTATAAACAATTCAACAATCGGGTGAGGCTCTTGAGAAACTGTGTTCGAAAGGATCCCGACATCGTCCTCTGAAGGTTAGGTATAAAAATGGTACAAGAACATTCCACGAAATTTGTGCGTACCATAACGAATAGTTGATTTTCAGTGAACTGCCCCCTGAAACTTAAAAACTTATGGGTCTTACGAGGAGTGTCTACGAAACATCTGACGAACGGATCGCCGCTGTATCCTTTAGGACAAGTGCAAACAGCCATGTGGTTCACCACCAAACACTGCGCTCCTTGGCCGCAAGAACCCGGACAGGGATCGGTGCATCTCTGTCTGAGGCAAGCTCTGTCGCTGCTGCATTCGGAGTCGATGGTGCATTCTGGACGACAGTTCGGCGGTGTGCCAATGTAGTTCTCCATGCAGGTGCAGCTCGGCAATTGAGTGTTGTCTAGTATGCGACAGACGGAGAACGGGCCGCAGGGCGACGGAACGCAGGGGTTCACGGGCTTGACCTCCACTGGGGTGAAATATTCCGGGTTACGCTTGTTTGCAAAGACAAATGCCAGCTGGAAATTGTTTTGGCGGAACGTGGACTCACTTTCGAGTTTGAAACACCTGACGAACGAGTCGCCGGTGAAGCCTGGATTGCAGCTACAGATCGGGCTGTGATTGATCGCCTCGCATCTGGCGTTGATGCCGCAAATGCCCGGACAAGGGTCCACGCATTTCCGGTTCTTGCAAGCGCGATTCGTGGCGCAATCGGAGCTCACCGTGCACTCTGGTCTGCACATCGGTGGAGTGCCTAGGAACGTGGGCGAGCAGGAGCAAATTGCTTGACCGTTCGACACGCGACACTGGCTGTTCAATCCGCAGGGCGATGGGTTACAGGGGTCGGCTGGTCTCGCTGGAAACACGTCTCTGTTAGAACCCTTTGGAGTCTCGGGATTAAATTGGAATTTAATAACGTTGAAACACTGCTGAAATCCCGTCCGAAGCGAACTCAAACGAGACTCTGTGAAACGCTCCACGATCCACGGATCCACTTACGTTGCTCTTGGATGATATTGCACTGGGTGAACGAATCTCCAGTGAATCCTGCTTGGCAAGTGCAGAGCGGTGCATGATTGACTACCTGGCAGATAGCGTTGTACCCGCAGAACCCTGGACAAGGATTCTGGCACTTCGATCTAACGCAGGCTCTATCTGCCGTGCAGTCCGAGTTGATGACGCACTCCGGCCGACAACCTTCGTAAGGATTGCCGACGTAATTTGGCAGACACGTGCAGGACGCGGCGCCATTTTGCTCGTTGCACATCGCGTTCGAACCGCACGGGGACGGGACACACGGCGTGGGTTGCTTGTTCGAATCTTCGATCGCTATTGAGACATTTCTTTTAGTATTTCAACCCGTTCGTTGCTACACTGGGTGAAGAACCTAACTCAAACACCTTAACTTTTATGAGACCTGTCAAACTTAAGGGGGCCGGCAGGCATTTGGCCTTCACTGTCACGCTATGTGAGGCTGTGCCTTTTTTTCTAGACATCTCACATTTCCTGTTTCTTTTCATTTCATTTATTTCATTTCTCAAATAAGTAAGTGATCAATTAAAAATGCATACCACCGTGTTTGTACTTGTCCTTGCTACGTCTGTATATAGCCTTTTTGTCGGTACGAACACTAAATTTAAAAATTAAAAGAGTTTCTCGGCGGCAGCCATCTTGTGAAGTCTTCTCGAATCGAGTCAACGAATCTTCTGCCGAATATTACAAATTACTCCTCGGTGAGGTAGAAATTCGCAATTTGGGCTCCACACAGACGTAGATTGGACTTTTGGGAAACGCAATTGACCACTTCTAAACTGCTCATTGCAATATTGAAGCGGCAGTTTGTCTAGATTTTGACCGTTGCGTATGGATTTCAAACCATGTCGGCCCCCTTAACATCTTACGCTTCAGTTCATTTAACAGAAAACTAAGTCAAGGCAATTTAACGAATAAAACAAAATGACATAACGCCTCTGCCTACGACTCAAGGACTTTATCATTGCCAGACTGCGGAGCTCTATGTAAAATAAAACTGTTCAGCATCCGTTGCAAGGTGTTCAAGGTGATCGATTTAAGTTGTTCACCCTGCGTTATTGCATTCACGGATGCACCGCAGCTTACCTGGCCTGGGCAGACACTGTACGAACGGATCTCCCACGAAACCGGAAGAACAGACGCACATTGGGGTGTGACTGATCACGCGACACTCCGCGTTAGCGCCGCAGGAGCCGGGACAGGGGTCGCGACATTTCTGATTGATGCAGGCTAAGTGGGTGGAGCACTCGCTGTTGCTAATGCACTCTGGCTTGCAGTTCGGAGGGGATCCGAGGTACTCGGGCAAGCACGAGCAAGAGGGCGAGTTGTTAATCACCTGGCATCGACTGTTCGGGCCGCAGGGTGTTGGCACGCACGGGTTCAAAACTGGCGGCTCCTCTTCTGTTCAAGGGAATGGAAAAGATTAGCGTGTTGTCGGTCGGATGGGTTCTTCGTTCGTCGAGATGGTCTACTCACGTCTCCTGATACACATGGTGAAGGGGTTGCCAGTCAGGTCCGGAGGGCAGCTACAGATCGGGTTGTGGTTCACTACCACGCAATCGGCTCGGATGCCGCAAGTGCCGGGACAGGGGTCAATGCACTTCTGGTTGTTGCAGGCCATGTTGCTGGGACAGTCCGAACTGAGAATGCACTCTGGTCTACAATTCGGCGGGGTGTCTAGGTAGCCGGGTATGCAGGAGCAGACCGCTTGGTCGTTTATCTTTCTGCACTGACTGTTCGGTCCGCAGGGTGTCGGGTTGCACGGATCTTGGGGAGGCTGAACTGCTCGAAGATGCAGGAATGTTAAATCACAATTTGTATATAATCGAATCGTTCCAGGGGAACATGGTCGTGTCGTACGCGTCTGGAAATGTACCTCGCATCGTTGAGCAAACGACGAACGCGTTGCCGGACGTTCCGGGAGGGCAAGTGCAAACTGGCACGTGGTTCACGACAGAGCACAAAGCGTTCTGTCCGCAAGTTCCGGCGCAAGGGTCGTTGCACTTGCTCCTGATGCAAGCTCTGTCTCTCGGGCAATCCGAGTTCAACACGCATTCCGGACGACAGCCTAACATCGGGTCTCCTCGATACTCGGGCAGACACGCACAGACGCCGTTCAGGCACTGGGTGTTCGCGCCGCAGGAGGCACACTTGTCTTCCGGTTGGTCCATGATCGGTGGCACTAATCGGTAACGGGTGAGAATTTCAAATGAGAATTGCTTTTCTATCCGAAAAACGAAACAGCTAAGACCCGAGTCTTAAATGGGGAGTTTTCCAAAATCGTTTGTTCGTACCTTTAGCAGGGGAACACCTCACGAAAGAGTCTCCGGTGAACCCTTCGGCGCAAGTACAGATCGGCGTGTGGTTTATCACCGAGCATTGTGCTCCCACCCCGCACACCCCTTCGCAAGGGTATCGACACTTCTTCTGGATGCAAGCTTGGTCGCTAGGGCACTCTGAGTTTCGGATGCATTCCGGCCTGCAGTTCGGCGGTGCACCTGTATAATCCGCCAGGCAGGCGCAGGACGCCTGACCGTTTATGTCTCGACAGTCGGAGAAGGGCCCGCAGGGTGACGGTACGCAGGGGTTCACGTATGACGGAACTGGCGCTGGTTTTGTAGCTGCAACGAACGTTTGCTCAGAAAGTGCTACCTCGATCGAACCGATTTCTGATCGGATCAGTTAAAGAATCGGTTCAGGAGAATATCTTCGAATCCTGATAAATTCGCGTCACTCCTAAAAATGGACAAGATCAAATTCGTCGGGGACTTACTTGGCATCTCGAAACAAGCGACAAGGGGATCGCCGGTGAACCCTGGATCGCATGCGCATATTGCGTTGTGGTTGATCGTTTCGCATCTAGTGTTCGCGCCGCACGATCCAGGACAGGGGTCGTTACACTTCTGATTGATGCAGGCCATCTTAGGGGCGCATTCCGCGCTGATCGTGCACTCGGGTCTGCAAGCGGGCGGGCTACCGATGAACTCGGGCAAACAGGAGCAGACCGATTGCCCGTTGACGGCTCTACACTGGCTATTGGGCCCGCAGGGTGAGGGGCTGCAGGGTCTACTGATCGTCTGATCCATTTCTACAAACGGGTTGTCGATTGTCAGACCGTGCACCTCGTAAAATACATTGTGGTGATAAACACCAAAATCGTTTTGCAATACCTGTTGGGTGATTCTTATACACTTTGTCATCCTAAAACCAAATCTGATAGCAGAATTGCTCCATCGCGCAACGTTTTCGAAAAGTTTTGGTTTTTGTAGAAATGCATGATTTTGATACAAAATGACGTGTTGCGCAAAAACTAAACACGCGAGAAAGTTCCAATTTGAGTCAGGAGATAGGGAGAACTCTCCTCTACATATTCATATAGTCAATTATATTTTTATATACTTCCTAGTAGTTGTGAATGGTTGTTAAAGTTTGAAAATGTGCCGACGCGGGTACTTTGTACGCTCTATTTTTGTATTTATGTGAAAAATCCTTTATCTAGCAGGAATTTACTTCATCAAGATATTTCAACAATGGAAAAACGTTACAAAGGAAAAGACTTAAGTTTGACATTTATTATTAAAAATCGGGATACCAGGAACAAGCGTCAAGCAAGGCGGAAACATTTTTAATTTGTTTACATCAGAAATAGGTAAGTTTTTGTATTCAATTGTCTGTATTCAGCATTTCCACAGTGAAATGTGAATATAACTCGTATTTTTATAATCTTTTGTAATGATTGGCACCCGAAAATGCAAAAAAGAAATGTATGTAATTAAGCATAGTAAGCAAAGGCATACTCGAGTGGTACCAAACATCGACCATGTATAGCGACGGCCCTGGGGATCGAGAAAAGGCTGCAATGGCCGTCTGGCGCGAACGCGTCGCGCACACGCTGTCAATTAATATTTTCTAAACCTCCTCGTATATTAAAGGAACCAAATACTATTCGTGAATGGTTTCTTTACCAGAAATGTCTGTAGAATGCATCCCTGTATAGTAAATTCCTGCCGGATAAAGAATGTTTCACATAAATACAAAAATAGAGCGTACAAAGTACCCGCGTCGGCACATTTTCAAACTATAATAACAACCATTTACGACTATTAGGAAGTACATAAAAATATAATTGATTATATGAATATGTAGAGGAGAATTCCATCTATCTCTTCACTGAAATTTGAACTTTCTCTAGTATTTGTACAACACGTAATTTTGTATCAAAATCGGGCATTTTTACAAAAACCAACATTTTCTTTCATTCGCTTTCAGATTTGGTTTTAGGATGACAAAGTGTAGAAGAATCACCGAACAGGTATCGCAAAACTCGAAAAAAGTTTGATTTCGTTGGACAGTGATAACGGTACAGCGGGTGGTGTGTTTCTCTTGGAGGCCGTACCTGGCGCCATCGGCGAGCAAAGAACAAAAGCATTTCCGGTGTGTCTGGGGAAGCACTCGCAGACCGGTAGATGATTGATGACGAAGCATTCCGCGTTTCGACCACAGGTTCCAGGACAGGGGTCTCTGCACCGAGCGTTCATGCAGGCCTGATTCGAGGGACAGTCGGAGTTCAAGAGGCACTCGGGCCGACAGCCTTCGTAGGGGTTGCCGATGTAGTTCTGGATGCAGGCGCAGGAGCCTGCGCCGTTCTGCTCCTTGCAGATTGCGTTCGAACCGCAGGGGGACGGGTTGCAGGGGTCGGTCGATACGGGCATAGGCGCGGCTGTAAAATTGGCCGGTTAAACAAACTGTAACCCTGCGGAAACGCGATTGCGATAACGGCGTGGACGAGCCGGAGGTTCTTACGTTCTCTGAGAACACACTGGGTGAACGGATCGCCGGTGTACCCGTTCAAGCAGGTGCACATCGGTGTGTGGCTGACAACGAAACAGTTGGCGCCGGTACCGCAGGATCCCGAGCAAGGATCCGTGCACTTCTGATTGATGCAGGCCAACTGACCCGGGCATTCGCTGTTACTGACGCACTCGGGCCTGCAACTCGGCGGGCTTCCGGAGAATCCCGGGGCGCAGGAGCACGATGGCGAATTGTTAATCACCTGACACTGGGAGTTCGGGCCGCAGGGCGACGGCTGACAGGGGTCGACAACCGGCTCCTCGACTGCAACGAATCGAATCTCGTTTCGTGAATCTCGCCATCGACTTTCAACGAGGGCGGGACCTGAAAAGGGAATCGGCTCTTACAGAACGGTATGCACTGAACGAAGGGATCCCCGGTGAAACGCAACGGACAGCTGCACAGGGGATTATGGTTGACGACGTTGCACTCGGCTCCGATGCCGCAGCTTCCTAGACAGGGGTTCGCGCAGCGTTGGTTGCTGCAGGCCTCGTTCTGCGGACAATCTGTGCTGACTATGCACTCGGGCCTACACGTGGGCGGGCTACCCAAGTAGCCCCTGACGCACGAGCACACCGCTTGCTCGTTGACAACGCGGCACTCGCTATTGGGGCCGCAGGGCGTTGGGCTACACGGGTTCGTGGGTGTCGTATCTGACGAACAGAAAAACAGTTACAGTCGAATCCCGGACGAGGTTCGCGGAGCATGCAGGGTGTCGGGGTTGCGAGGGGTATAAATACCTGGGAGAGGGGTGCACTGACTGAACGCATTGCCGGTCATGTTCCCGGGACAGCTGCACATGGGGACGTGATTGATCGCCGTGCACATGGCGTTGAAGCCACAGGTGCCACGGCAAGGGTCCACGCACTTGTTACGCAAACAGGCCCTGTCGCGGGGACAGTCTGCGTTCAGAACGCACTCGGGCCTGCATCCGAGATAGGGGTTCCCTTGGAACTCTGGCATACATGTGCAAACACCCCTCGAGCACTCCGCGTTCGGGCCGCAGGGTGACGGGGCACATTCGTCTTTCTCTGGTCTTGGTGGAGCTGCAATGTGAAACGGTCAGTGAAAGCCAATCGGTGGTTGCTGGACGCGTAGTCCGGTCTAAGGGGGCTGGACACCTTTGAGAACCTTCGGAAATTCTTCCTGGAAACTGGCATGAAACGGCATGCGAGAAGATACCCTTCTTCATCTTGGACTCTACTAACTGAATCATGGGAATCATCTGAACGTATCGGTACAGCAGAAAACGGGGTTCCCAAGTGTCTCTAACAAAAATGTTCAGGGTCGTCAAAGGTAGCCAACCCCCCTCGATGTCATCGGGAAAGGTTCCAGGGTGTCTTACGTGCGGCGGGTAGCAACTGGCAAAGGGTGAACGGGTTCCCGGTGAAACCCTCGGGACAGTTGCACACGGGGATGTGGTTCATGACGGCGCAAACGGCGCCGGAGCCGCAAGAGCCGGGACAAGGGTCCCTGCACTTCATGTTGACGCAGGCCAGGTTACTTTGACACTCGGAGCTGATCGTGCACTCGGGCCTGCAGTTGGGAGGCTGGCCGGTGTAACCCTCCAAGCAGGTGCACGCGGGCGATCCGCGCACGTTTCGACATTGAGCGAAATTGCCGCAGGGGGATGGCACGCAGGGGTCTGTTTCCGTCGGTGCGGGTATCGTGGCGGCTAAAAGTTGCGATTAGAAGGAGGTTGCGTGTAATTTCGGTTCTCCGGGCGGATTCGATGGGAAATTCGAGGCTTACGTGGGACAGGCGCGCAGGTGGTGAACGGGTCTCCGCTGTATCCGGGCATGCAACTGCAGATCGGGCTGTGGTTCACGACAATGCACTTGGTGTTCGAGCCGCACGGGCTGGGACACGGGTTCACGCATTTGTAGTCGGAGCAGGCGAGCTGCGTGGGACATTCGGAGCTGGCGACGCATTCGGGTCTACATCCAGGCGGGGTGCCGACGTAAGAGGGCAAGCACGAGCACACGGCTTGGCCCGACACCTCTTTGCATTGACTGTTCGGTCCACAGGGCGATGGGCTACACATGTTCACTTTCACGGGGACCGCTAAACAGTGAAAGGGTTAATCGTCATGCAACCGGTCTCTGATGCTGCTCGAAAATCTCTGGCGCAAAATTTGGACGCGCGTCTTTGGCCCAACGTTTCTAACAGATCCACGCGAGCTGAATACTTGGTGTTCTCCACAGATTATAACAGTGATCTCTCGATATATGTCGCCAACGTCTGGGTGATAAACGTCCCGGAATTGCCCGTCAGGGTAAACATAACACGACTCGGGTATGTCTCGTGGACGATACAGGACGCACAGTGGGCAATTTCGACAAAATCGGATTCAAAATCAAGGGACTTTCGATAGGAATGAGGTAGAGCGATGAAATTTGTTTTAAATTAAAGCTGAAACTTTGTAGATTATGGGAAAAATAGGGAGATTGTGGTACGAACGTTTTTTAACCTTGAGAAAATTCGCTAAACTTGCACAACTTCAACAAAATTGTGGGTTTTCCAATACTTTTTACATTGTTATACATCATTTCCCATAGATTTTTTCACGCTGATCTCAAATCTGGTCACAAAATTTGTCCACGACCTCAGGATTTTGCAAGAAATAGATTTTTGTGACAAAAACTAATGAAGCCATTTTTTCGTTGAAACGATTGGATAATAATAATCGCCCTATTTTTCTCATATTCTACAAAATTCCATCTTTAATATAAAAAAACCAGATCAGATTTGAAACGATGTATAGCATGTTAAAAAAAAATTTTCCCGCTCGTGGTATTGGAAAAACCAAAATTTTCTTGAATTTCTGCACGTTTAACGATTTTTCTCAAGGTTAAAAAACGTTCGTACCACAATCTCCCTATTTTTCCCATATTCTACAAAGTTTCAGCTATAATTTAAAGAAAATTTCATCGCTCTACCTTATTCCTATCGAAAGTTCTGTAATTTTAAATCCGATTTCGTCCGAATTGCCCACTGTGCGATTGTTGTTGATATATATCAAGAGTTCACTGTATTTGTGGGATAGTTTGACTTCGTGGCAAGAGTCCGACTACTGAGATCTACTACTAATTGTCTACTGAATTCGGACGAATGTTGGCGACTATTCAGCGCACGGAGACCTGTTAGAGACACACACAGGTTTGCCCAAAGAGTCGCAAGTCCGGGTAAAGATGGCGCGATGAATTTCCTGGAGGCTGAAACTTACTGTCCATGGTACACACAACGAACGGGTCGCCTGTGAACCCTGGCCGACAGGTGCAGAACGGCTGATGGTTAACGACAGAGCACTCTGCGTTCGGGCCGCAGGTTCCGGGACAGGGGTCTTGGCATTTGTTTCGCACGCACATGCGGTTCGACGGGCAATCAGGATTAATGACGCACTCGGGTCTACAGGCTACGTAGGGGTTGCCAACGTACTCGGGAGGGCAATAGCAAACCCCGGCACCGTCTCGTTCTCTGCACAACGCGTTCGTGCCGCACGCGCCTTCCGTACAGGGTGATAGTTCCGGGTCAGAGGCTAGAACAATGCAAAATTCAAGATTAGTCTCTCGTCTTCTTCGCACGGTCTTCTTCGTACACTTTTCGTTTCTCTTACTTATGACGGAGCAACCCGTGTACGGGTCGCCGGTGAAACCGTTCGAACAAACGCAATGGGGTACGTGGTAGACCACGTGACACTCCGCCATCTTTCCGCAGAGATTCGGACACGGGTCTCTGCACTTTTGCTGCACGCAGATTTGGTGGCTGGGGCACTCGGAGTTGGCTATGCACTCGGGTCTGCAGTTGGGCGCTATTCCCTTGTACTCGGGTAAACAGGTGCACGACGGCAAGTTATTGACTACCTGGCATTGAGAGTATGGCCCGCAGGGTGACGGTTGGCAGGGGTTCGCGGGCACTATGTCAGTCTCTTCTACGGGAAATAAACGGGGAGTTGTTAAACTTCTTTCTATCCTCAGGTTGGAGACCTAATTGCTTGTGGGTCGTTTCACGCCAGTGGAGAGAGGTCTGTGTCCCGTGTTTAATGGTGACTTAAACCCACCCTAATTTCGCATGCTCTGCCACAGTGATGAGCAACTCGCGGACTGCAACGAAGACAACATTAAACACTTTGTTGCGTCGCCAGTTCCAATTTCGGTATGTGTACTCGCTACTGTCTCTTAACGTCTAATGAATTTATTATTCTAAGACCCTGGTACACGCTCTTAAGCATTGTACCACGACTTAACCACCGAACTTTAGTTACTTTCATATCTTTCAAAAATTCTTTAAACTCCCGTTGGTTTAGTCCTCGAGATCTAATAAAATTCACAATTTTAATAATAGGTGGAATTACACAAGACATTTTTAAAACGTTAGCACCCAAATTTTCTTGGTGTAAAATACAATGCGAAATAAATATTTCACGGCCTGTTAAATTGTTAATATTTTTCGACAGTAATCCCGACAAACCAACATTCATACTCGACATGGCTCGAGCTCCATCTGTACTTATTCCAACAATCTTTTCCATCGGGATATTTAATACATTCACAAAAGTTTTTATTTCTCTGTATATGCTTCCAAATGCAAATGCAACGCAAATTCTTCCGTTACATTGAAATTGAAATCATTGACACTGAAATCGCAAATCGTGGACGAAGGCCTGCGGGCCGCAGTCAGTATGCTACTGGGCCAACTGCGGCCCGCGGGCCACATGTTGCTCACCACTGCTCTACCACATGTCTCATTCCTCGTTCCATCGATTGATCAAACGGCGTACCGACTTGGCGTGGAACTCCCCACAAGATCCACGAAGACCACGTATTTCTTACTGATCATGTCGCATCTGATGAACGGATCCCCGGTGTACCGTTCCGGACAGTAGCAAGTGGGGTTGTGGTTGACTACCGAGCACCTGGCGGAGACACCGCAGGTGCCGACGCAGGGATCTCTACACTTCCGGTTCACGCACGCCTGGTTCCTCGGGCAATCGGAACTGACAACGCACTCTGGTCTGCACAGAGGCGGGGTTCCCAGGTACTCTGGTGCGCAGGTGCACACGGCTTGATCGTTGACCTCTCTGCAGATACTGTTAGGACCGCAGGGGGATGGGCTGCAGGGTCTCGTCGTCGAGGGAACTACGGTTCAACGGTTCAAAGATTGTCAAACTGTATCGTGTGAATCGTACACCGTACAAGTGAAACGGTTTCTATGTACCTTGCGCAGGGGAGCAGAGGATCAGAGCATTTCCTACGGTGTTCGAGGGACAACTGCACATGGGGATGTGGTTGATGACTCTGCAGCTTGCGCTCCGACCGCAAGCCCCAGGGCAAGGGTCGACGCACTTGTTCCCGATGCAAGCTCTGTCGTTCGGACAGTCCGCGTTCAGCACGCATTCGGGCCGACACCCGATATAGGGGTTGCCAGAGTACTCGGGCGAACAAGTGCACACACCGTTGTCGCATTGTGCGTTCGGCCCGCACGGGGAGCTGCTGCACGGGTCCGCGACAGGCTCCACATCTGTTCCGCGCGTTAAATTTGTTAATAAAGCATTCCCTGTTTGTTAGAGTTCAGTGGTTTAGGACTCTCTAGCTTACTCATTGGTTTCGGCTGACAAATACTGAAAGGATCGCCGGTGTAACCTTCCAGACAGGTGCAAATTGGGACATGATTGTGGACGGCGCAGACACTGTTCAGGCCACAGGATCCGGGACAAGGATCCTGGCATTTTTCGCGAATGCAAGCCTGGTTTCTAGGACAGTCGTCGTTGATGACGCATTCCGGACGACAGTTCGGCGGAGCACCGATGTAATTGATTGAACAAGAGCACGACGGGGAGCCGTTTATGTTTCTGCATTGGGAGTTCGGTCCGCAGGGTGAGTTGACGCACGGATCGAGTGGGGTGTCCATAACTGGAGGAGCTGGAATTAAAGCTGTCACTAAAGGCTCATTTTCCGATTCATTTAGCCGTCATAAGATCCTCAAAGTTCCAGGACAATACTTCACCCATTTTCGCATATAATTTGATGACTCGCTATTGAGCATTTGCATAAATTGATGAGTTACAATTTGTGTAGATGCAACAAATTTTTATATGGAAGCGCAGCTGAACTAAATTCTTGTTATTTTCATCAAGCACAGAAAATTAAGATGCAAATGTATGTAAATATATTTTGCGCACTGTGTTCAGAAACAATGAGTGAAGCAATCTGTGAATCCTAATTTTTAGGAACGTATGAGGGCTGAATTGATGAAGCTTAGGCTTACGTGGATTAAAGAAACAGTAAGTGAAGGGGTCGCCAGTGAATCCTGGCTTGCAAGAGCAGACAGGGCTGTGGTTCACGGCTCTGCAAGTGCTCTGTTGGCCGCAAGAGCCAGGACAAGGGTCGATGCACTTATTGTTCCTGCAGGCGAGATTCAAAGGACACTCGGAGCTGACAGTGCACTCCGGCCTGCAATTGGGCGGTGTCCCGGTGTACGTTGGCAAGCAAGAGCACGTGGCTTGACCGTTCGACTCTCTACATTGACTGTACGATCCGCAGGGCGACGGTTCGCACGGATTAGCGAGAGTTGGGTTGGGCTCTGTAACCGGGTTAATTGTCAGTTAACACCCGAGCTGATTGATTACACGCTGGAATATCTTAGGACACTTCCGAGTTCGTCTTACGTGGTTCTCTCAGAGGATTGCAGTACACGAAAGGATCTCCGGTGTACCGTTCGAAGCAACTGCAAGTGGCCGCATGATTCACAACGAAACACTGCGCATTTTGCCCGCAGGTTCCCGGACAAGGGTCTCTGCACTTCGATCGGATGCAAGCCCGATTCGACGGACAGTCGGAGCTGAGCGTGCATTCCGGCCTGCAGCCTTCGTACGGGTTCCCTATGTAGTCGTTCTGGCAACTGCAGGACGCTGCGTTCTGTTGCACTTGACAGATCGCGTTCGCTCCGCAGGGCGACGGGGTGCAGGGGTCTGGTCTGGGGACTTGGACGTCGACTGCAAGCGTTAGAATGCAACTCAAAATTGACGCTGTCCTGCTAATGGTCCTTGTTATTCACTAAATCCATACCCGTTAAGGTATTCGGGAACGCGAAAATGTCGAGAATTTTATTCGGGATCTGGACGAGTTCGCGAATATTTCGGGATTCCCAAGAGTTTCCAGGAATACATTCGAGAATCCTGCAATTTTCGGGTACACGACATTTTCGGGTTCTCGCGTTCACGCCTCAACCTCAGCTTTGAATAATAATGGTAGTATTGTTACATTGCTGAATCAATTCTTACATTGCTGTGGCGAACACTGAGTGAAAGGGTCTCCGGTGTATCCGCTAACGCAAGCGCACATCGGCGTGTGACTGACAACGTTGCAGACCGAGTTCGCTCCGCAAGCGTTCGCACAGGGGTCTCGACACCTCTGATTGATGCAAGCGAACCGATTCGGGCACTCGCTGTTGCTGACGCACTCGGGCCTGCAGTTTGGCGGCGATCCGGTGTACTCCCTCAGACAGGAGCAGGACGGTTGATCGTTCACCACCTGACAGTCGGCGTTGGGTCCGCAGGGGGATGGTTGACAGGGGTTCACAGGGACCAATGGTCTCGTGGCTTTAATGTTCGAATCGATAATCATTAATCTCCCTGCACGCTTCGGGGACACTTTCAAATGTTGAATTTAGGCTCCTTACGCATCGGGTAACATCTGACGAAAGGATCGCCGGTCATCCTCTCGCGACACACGCAGATTGGATTGTGATTCACGACGTTGCAGTTCGCGTTCAAGCCGCAGGTGCCGACACACGGGTCTCTGCATTGCTGATTGGTGCAAGCCTGGTTCAGAGGGCAGTCCGAACTGACCGTGCACTCTGGCCTACAAGTCGGAGGACTACCGATGTACCTATCCACGCAAGAACAGACTGCTTGGTTGTTGTTCTGTCTACAACGGCTGTTCGGACCGCAGGGTGAAGGGTTGCAAGGGTCACTCGCTGTCACCGCTAGAATTCGATAGGATTCGTTCGTGGAATTTGTCACTTTGTAGATTCGTTCGCTTGTATATTTTTATCGGTGAGATTTATACCTGGAGCTGGGGAACAGAGTATGAACGCGTTCCCCGACATGCCCGACGGACAACTGCACATCGGCACGTGATTGAAGACGTTGCACATTGCGCTTTCGCCGCAAATACCAACGCAGGGGTCGACGCATTTGTTTCGGACACACGCTCTGTTTGTTGGACACTCGTTGCTCAGGACACATTCTGGCCGGCAACTACTGTATGGGTCGCCGAAATACTCTGGGAGACAGGTGCACACGCCGTTGGTGCATTGGGTGTTCGAGCCGCAGGATGCACAAGGGTCGGCCTCGACGGGACGATCTAAAGTGCAATAGTTTGGATTGTTCGAATTTTCCTTGATTAGTAACGGTGTCTAGAAGAATGGCACCCTTCTTATGTGAGCCTACAGTCGACAATTCTTGGAAGATTTCATTTGGACAAGTGAATTCAATTTTTCTAATAGAAAGCTGAAGCACAAAAGTGTTTCCGTTTGAAATTCTCTGACGCTCAGGTAGAAAGTAGAAGCAAAAGAATCCATCGACTAGCACATTTCATTTTGACAAGTGAATTCAATTTTTCTATTAGAAAGCTAAAGCACAAAAGTGTTACTTTGAAATTCTCTGGTAGAAAGTAGAAACAAAAGAATCCATCGACTATCAGAGCACATTTCATTTTAACAAGTGAATTCAATTTTTCTATTGGAAAGGTAAAGCACAAAAGTGTCTCCTTTGAAATTCTCTGACGCTCAGGTAGAAAGTAGAAACAAAAGAATCCATCGACTAGCACATTTCATTTTGACAAGTGAATTAAATTTTTCTGTTAAAAAGCTAAAGCACAAAAGTGTCTCCTTTGAAATTATCTGACGCTCAGGTAGAAAGTAGAAACAAAAGAATCCATCGACTAGCACATTTCATTTTGACAAGTGAATTAAATTTTTCTATTAGAAAGCTAAAGCACAAAAGTGTTACTTTGAAATTCTCTGGTAGAAAGTAGAAACAAAAGAATCCATCGACTATCAGAGCACATAAGAGAAGGTACTTTCTAGCACAGCATAATCGTTTCTGCAAAGTGTCTTACACTCCATAGCACAGCTAGTGAAAGGATCTCCGGTGAAACTAGGCAGACACGAGCAAATCGGCACATGATTCACTACGCTGCACTCAGCTCGGAAACCGCAAGAGCCGGGACACGGATCCCTGCATCTCTGCTGCATACAAGCCTGATTCGCAGGGCAGTCTGAGTTTATCGTGCACTCTGGTCGACAATTCGGCGGACTTCCTATGTACGTTGCCAGGCAAGAGCAAGAGGGAGCCCCGCCAATGTTTCGGCACTCTGAATAAGCACCGCAGGGTGACGGTATGCAAGGATCTTTGGGGGCCAGGTCGTTTTCTACTGGTGCTATCACTAGAATTTGCAAGTTATTCGAATTATGTCAATTGTAAAAGATAGAACTCGGTATCGAGCATGTTTTAATACTCTGTTATTCCCCGTGCACTATTCAGGTCAATTGGATCCAAAAACCAACTCTTCGCACGCTATGTTTAAAGTGAATACCAGCCTTGATCCAGCTGGATGCAACAATTACCTGAACAGTGCGCCAGGGTCGGAAGAATACTCACTTGGAACAGAGAAACAAATAGTGAACGGATCACCAGTGTACCCGTTCATGCAACTGCACAGGGGTGCATGATTCACCACTCTACAGTTCGTGTTCCGTCCACACGAGGCAGGACAAGGGTTCGCGCACTTCTGGTTCACGCAGGCTCTGTCCGAAGGACATTCCGAGCTTGCGACGCATTCTGGTCTACAGCCCGGAGGTGTGCCAACGTATGCTGCAAGACAGGAGCAAACTGCTACCTGATTCACTACCCGACATTGACTGTTTGGACCGCATTGGGGCGTGGCGCAAGGGTCTGTCGTGCTGACGTCCGAGACTAAGGAAATACTTTGTTAAATAACTGCCGGTTCACCAAAATATCAGGTCATCCCGCAAGCAATACGAATTTCTCAGACGCAAAAATGTGCCAAAGACGCCAAACGTATTCGAACATACGGCCTGAACGTGTTCAATTTTGATTCTACTGAGTTTCTAGTAGAGTTTAAAAATGATGGTAGAATTTGTACACAAGAGTATTCGAGGATCAAGAACCTTGCAGTAATTACGTGTAATAATTTTTCATAGAACAGTACATCGTTCTAGGGATTATATAAAAAGATGTTCCTACTACTCAGAGGATGACCTGTCTTGCTGCACGATCCTAACTCACCAGCCGGTCGCACAGTGCAATACCGATAAGGATCGCCAGTGTAACTGGGATAGCAAGAGCAAGAAGCTCGATGGTTGATCACATTGCACTCAGCATTGGTGCCACAAACTCCTGGACAAGGATCGACGCACTTCGAGCTGACACAAGCTCGAGTGGGCGAGCAATCCGAATCTAAGACGCATTCCGGCCTGCATCCTTCGTAAGGATTTCCCGTGTAACCTGACAAACAGGTGCATGCACCTACGTCGTTCCTCTCGGTGCATTGCGCGTTCGGTCCACAGGGCGAGGGCAAACACGGATTCACTCGTTCGTCTTCGACTAGAAGCAACGATGCTTGTCATTTCGTGAGATTATAATTGGTTATTGATTGAAGGACGGAATATCTTACTGGGCCGGATAGAGCACTGTATGAACGGATCGCCGGTGAAGTCTGATTCGCAATAACACATGGGAGTGTGACTGACAGTGCGGCATAAAGCGTTCGTTCCGCAAGAGCCGACGCAAGGATCTCTGCACTTTTGATTAATGCAAGCTTGGTTGCCCGCGCACTCGCTGTTACTGATGCACTCGGGTCTGCAATTCGGCGGAGCACCGATGAAATCGGACAAACAAGTGCAAGACGGCGAGTTCCCTGCGATCTGGCATTGAGCGTTCGGTCCACAGGGTGAGGGTTGACAGGGGTTCACCGGTTCTTCAGGTCTTGCAGCTATGGATATTTTATAATCGTATAAATTATCACATTTAATTCTGGTCTGAAAGAATTTTTGCGTGGGCAACACTCCGATATTCACTATATATTTCTCCCTGAAAGATTTTCAATATTCTTCCCTTCCCTGTCCCACTTTTCTCAAAGAACAATTTTCTATATTAACCCTTTGCACTCGAGCGGCGCCGATACAAAATCAAAGAACTTTCGATAGAAATGAGGTACAGTGATGAAATGTTTTTTAAATTAAAGCCGAAACTTTGTAGAATATGAGAAAAATAAGGAGATTACGGTACGAACGTTTTTTAACCTTGAGAAAATTCGTTAAACCTGCACAATTTCAAGAAAATTGTGGTTTTTCTAATCCACGCGTGGAAAAATGTTTCCCAAATTTTGTCGTTTTTGATATAAAAATAAATAAATTGGTGAAATTTTATCATTTGTATACGTTTGTTTGTTTATAAATGATGTCAAAGTATTTGTAAAATGTTTCCCTAATTTGGCCGACGACCAAAGGGTTAATTCTGGTCTGAAAGAATTTTTGCGTGGGCAACACTCCGATATTCACTTTACATTTCTCCCTGAAAGATTTTCAATATTCTTCCCTTCTCTGTCCCACTTTTCTCAAAGAACAATTTTCTATATTAACCCTTTGCACTCGAGCGGCACCGATACAAAATCAAAGAACTTTCGATAGAAACGAGGTAGATTGATGAAATTTGATTTAAATTAAAGCCGAAACTTTGTAGAATATGGGAAAAATAAGGAGATTACGGTACGAACGTTTTTTAACCTTGAGAAAATTCGTTAAACTTGCACAATTTCAAGAAAATTGTGGGTTTTCCAATACCACGCGTGGAAAAATATTTCTCAAATTTTGTCGTTTTTGATATAAAAATAAATAAATTGGTGAAATTTTATTATTTGTATACGTTTGTTTCTTTATCAATGATGTCAGAGTATTTGTAAAATGTTTCCCTAATTTGGCCGACGACCAAAGGGTTAATTCTGGTCTGAAATAATTTTTGCATGGGCAACACTCCAATATTCACTTTACATTTCTCCCTGAAAGATTGTCAATATTCTCCCTTCTCTGTCCCACTTTTCTCAAGGACCAATTTTCTATATTAATCTTGAAACTATGGAAAATTACAACTCCCAATTCGTTTAGACAGTTCGGTTGCCCACGCAGGGACGACTCAATGCAACCTCGATTATCTGAGTTAATCAGAGGAGAGAACAGTTACATAGTTTCAGTGTAATAAATTGTACTGCACTCAAACTGTTTCAGATTGGGCTAGTTATACGCGGGACGCGTTTAACGAAGAAGATATCCGAGATTCGGATAACCGAGGTTCCACTGCACAAATGATAACTTACGAAGCGGAATGCATCGAACGAAAGGATCGCCCGTGAACTCTTCAGGGCAGTGGCATATGGGATTACGATTGGCCACGGTGCATCGAGCGCCTAATCCGCAGGTTCCAACGCAAGGATTCCTGCACTTTTGATTCGTGCAGATCTCGTTCGGTGGACAGTCGGAGCTCACGATGCACTCGGGACGACAATTTGGTGGATTTCCCAGGTAGCCTGGCACGCAGCTACAGATCGCCTGGCCATTGTTACCGCGACACTGACTGTTCGGTCCGCAGGGTGACGGTGTGCACGGGGAGGATGGTGTATCGGCTATTGGAGGATTATTATCATGAGTCTTGATACCCTAATACAAAATTTACTTCGCGGGAGAGTTACGATTGTATTACCCAGAGCAGGGCGACAGAATGCGAAAGCGTTCCCTTCAAAACC
>CM052139.1:2932380-2995419 GCA_028454255.1 Halictus ligatus | reverse complement strand
GACTTGCAAGAAGTGAGTAAGGTAAAATGTTCAGTATCCGTTTGAAATGTGTATTTTGCTAATAATGACGAAGCAAGTAATTCAAGAAGAATAACGTTGTCGAAGAATGACACCATCGACGCAACCAGTTACCCAGTTTCTCCAAACTGTTCCTGAAAATTGTCAGGCTACTCGAGACGATAATAACAGCTGCGTTTGCGAAAGACGCGGACCTTGTGCGGGCTAAATGTCATTGAAATCGAGAGGGTTCACGGCCGAAGCACGCCCCGAGCGAATGATTCTAGCGATCTAGGATCTCGAAGCGATTCGAATTGGCTTACGATCAAACAGGGCCGGGGTACAGTAGGTGAATGGGTTTCCGGTGTGTCCAGGGTTACAAGAACAGACGGGCAGGTGATTGACCGTTTGGCATTGGGCCTGGAGTCCGCAGGTGCCGAGACAGGGGTCCCTGCACCTGACGCCCATGCAGGCCATGGTCTTGGCGCAATCGGAATTCTGGGTGCACTCGGGCCTGCAGCGGGTGTACGGGTCGCCTACGTAGTCAGGCGGACAGGAGCACTGGCCAACGCCGTTGTTCTCGCGGCAGATAGCGTTGACACCGCACGGTGACGGTCTGCAGGGTTCCCTAACGTCTGGGCGTTCATCTGGGCATTCAAAAGAGAAACACTTAGGCGTGACAGGGTCATGCAGGTGGTCAGTCAAAGCTCGTGCCATGAGTTTGGTTCTCGGGTTTCGCAGGCTCGCGTGCGCTCGGCGGCGAATGATCAAGCGGAAGCTGACGATTCGGATCCTTCAGCAGTACAATCGCAACGGTATCCATGGTGTGTATCGTTTCGTGGTTTTCTGTTAGGGTGCGTGTATTCTGGCCGCCATTGCAGCGTCGTTATTTGCGGGTCTTATCTCTGGGCTCGCATTAGGGGTTATTGTGGGCGGCATACTTCTCAATGCGTAAGCGTGTTTCAAGGATGTTCCTATAAGCATGGGTCTAGGGATTAATTCGTTCGTGTCCCAGGGGGGTGGTTCTTCGTGGTACGCAGGGATAGGCGTTCCTCGAGCCTGAGGAACTATGTCTAAGTCCTAAACTTAATGATTACAAAAGCGGTATGCTCGGGAATGATCACTGCGTGCAGCATTCTCATGGGGGGGTGTCGGGTGTCAGATGACGTTGAGGGGTGAGTGCAATTAAGAGCCTATACTCCATAGGCCCCGCCACCATTCGTTCAATACGGTTATGTCATTCGGGGAGGGGGCGGCTGGTAGTACGCATGTGGGGGGGTGAAGGCGTGCTCTTCTATACGAGCTCGTTAATCGCAGTTGGGCGGGGGAAGATGATTATGGTCGACGTTTCATTCGTACATGAGCGTTGTTGTTCTCTAGGCCCCGCCACCGGGGCTCGGTTAGGGCCTCTCGCATTTTTCATGGTGTTATTTCGTTCCTCGTGTCCACGGGGACGATGTTAGAGAGAACGGATGACGTTAACGAAGAGCAGCGTTTCAAGCACTTACCTGCGTCTCGCCCGCATGCGATCGGCGAGAGTTTTGCGACAAGAGGGAGCGAAAGATGATTGACAGCGATTTTTCTCGTTTCGGTGTACTCACCCTTGGCCGCCGGCTCGCAAACGCTGAACGGATTTCCGGTGAAGCCCTCGACGCAGGCGCAAACCGCTTGATGGTTCACCACCGAACACTGCGCGTTCGAACCGCACAAACCGACACACGGATCGCGACACTTCTGTTGCAAACACGCCAAATGTGGCGAACACTCCGGATTGATCGTACACTCGGGCCGACAATTCGGCGGAACACCGATGTAATTTTGAATACACGAACAAACGGGACTGTCACCGCGCACTTGACACTCGGCGTTCGGTCCGCACGGCGATGGCTGGCACGGGTTCACGGGTTTCGGCGGGTCTCCTGTCGAGAACGATGAGGAAACGTTGATTAGAGAAAGAGGTGGGGAGATATTTTCAGGAGAATTAGCAAGAGAAACTCATTATCCTAGCTATCTGATAAATACAACTCTCCCTAACGTGAAGGACATCGGAAATGAATGGTATAGTTTAGTGATGAGCAACTCGCGGACTGCGGTCGGCCAAAAGTGGAAATCTAATACTATGCGCGGCACGCAACGAAGATAACATTAAATACTTTGTTGCGTCGCCAGTTTCAATTTCTGTCTGTGTACTCGCTACAGTCTCTTAGTGTCTCTTTAATGAATTTATTATTTTAAGACCCTGGTACACGCACTGTACTAACCACCGAACTTTAGTGTCAAACAGAATATCGCCATATTGGCTTTCCATATCTTTTAAAAATTCTTTAAACTCACGATGGTTTAGTCCTCGAGATCTAATAAAATTTACAATTTTAATAATAGGTGGAACTAAACTAGACATTTTTAGAAATATAATTTGCTAACAAGGTGACTCACACGAACTGTCCTATCTGCGGTGGATGCAGTACTCTCAAGTGAATTTCGCAACTTTAAATCTAAACTTGCTTGTAATTGATCCACCATGTCTTTGCGTAACTGCTCTTGCAAATGATTAAATTTTAAAGAATGTTTACTATCATAGTATCCCTTAATATTATATTTTTTACCAACCCAAATATTTTTTCAGTGCATATCAAACAAGCAGCACTTTCATTGATATAAGTAAAAAGGTAATCGTACGTCGAACAATCGATAAACTGCCGCTGTTCATTTTCAATTTCACGTTTACCAGAATTTGAGCTCATTGCAAAATATGAAAATACTCGACCGTTATGCGAAGAATGTGTTTTCTGGCGCATGTTCAGCGAAGACTTCCGAATACTAGAAAACATAGCCGAGAAGCAACAACAATCGCAAATCGTGGACGAAAGCCCGCGGGCCGCATGTTGCTCATCACTGGTACAGTGGATCATAGTACTCACTGATCATCGGATAACACCTAGTGAAAGGATCACCGGTGTATCCCTCGTAGCAGCTGCAGATAGGATTATGGTTGACGACCTGGCACTTGGAGTTCTGGCCGCAGGTGCCAGGACACGGGTCCTGACACTTGTTGCTGAGGCAGGCTTGCGTCAAAGGACAGTCAGCGCTGACTATGCACTCCGGTCTGCAGGCTGGAGGACTGCCGATCAATCCTGGTTGACATGAGCAGACCGCGTGATCGTTCACTACTTTGCAAAGGCTGTTTGCTCCGCATGGCGATGGGGTGCAAGGTTGTTTTCTGGGTTCTAGAGAAATTGGGAAACGAGCGTTAATTCTGTGTAACGAGATGAAAGTCGAGTCGTTGTCATAATTAAGACGTACCATCGAGTACACGTGGTCGACACAGAGCGAAAGGATCCCCGGTGGTGCCGGGTGGACAGCTGCACATTGGAATGTGGTTCACTACGTCGCAGCGCGCACTCGTGCCGCACGTTCCCACGCAAGGATCCACGCAATAGTGATTGACGCACGCTTTCGCCCGAGAACAGTCCGAGTTCATGGTACATTCCGGACGGCAATACGAGTAAGGATCGCCGAAGTAGTTCTGCAGACACTTGCAGTTGCCCTCGTCGCATTCCGCGTTCGGTCCGCAAGGAGACGGGTTGCAGAGGTCCTCCGGTACTTTCGGTTGATCTGCGAACAAACACAGAATTTGACTTGGATGTCAAGGACGTAAGGATCGATACACTGAAAGCGGATAAAGATTCTCACCGATCCGCTGTGTGCACAACGTGAAAGGATCGCCGGTGTACTCCGGTTGACAGAGGCAAACAGGAATATGATTCTGCACTCTGCAGTCCGCGTTCTGTCCGCAGGATCCGACGCAAGGATCTCGGCACTTCTCGGAGATGCAGGCCTGGTCGGACGGACAGTCCGTGTTGACGACGCACTCCGGTCGACAGTTTGGCGGCAGTCCGATGTAATTCTTCAGACAGGAACACGCGGCTTGATCGCCGATCGTTCTGCACTCCGCATACAGACCGCACGGGCTTGGCGTGCATGGATCGCCGATCGGTGGAATCGGTGTGACTGCAACAGAAACAACGAATATTAATCCTTTGCGCTCGAGCAAAGCACTGTGCACTTGAATCGGATTCAAAATCAAAGAACTTTCGATAGAAATGAGGTGGATTGATGAAATTTTTTTAACTTGAAGCTGAAACTTTGTAGAATATGGGAAAAATAAGGAGATTATGGTACGAACGTTTTTTAACCTTGAGAAAATTCGTTAAACTTGCACAATTTCAAGAAAATTGTGGTTTTTCCCATACCACGCGCGGAAACATTTTTGTTTAACATGTTATACATCATTTCCCATAGATTTTTTCACGCTGATTTCAAATCTGGTCTCAAAATTTGTCTACGACGTCAGGATTTTGCCATAAATAAATTTTTGTGACAAAAACTAATGATACGTGTCCTGATAAACCTAGGATGCAATATGAAATATCATGCAAGAACTAATTACAGAGTATAATATTTCTCACATTTTGTTCTTTTCGATATGAAAATAAATAAATTGGTGAAATTGTATTATTTGTATACGTTTGTTTGTTTATAAATGATTTCAAAGTAGTTGTAAAATGTTTCCCTAATTTAAAAGAAAGAGGCTTCGAGTGCAAAGGGTTAAAATGACGTGTTCTGACGTGAAGGAATGTACAATCTTCGGTTACAACAAAATAGAAATAAATTTTGGCGTATCCGTCAACTGACCTGTCTGTGGGAAGCACCTAGAGAACGGATCTCCCGTGGTGCCCTGCGGACAGCTGCACAATGGATTATGGTTGATCACCCTGCAGGCAGCTGCGACTCCGCAAGTTCCCGGACAAGGATCGGTGCACTTATGTTTGTAACAAGCTCTATTCTGCGGGCACTCCGAGTTCACGACGCACTCCGGCCTGCAGTTCGGTGGAGTTCCGATGAAGGTCTCCTGGCACGTGCAGACAGCTTGATCGTTCACCGCTCTGCATAAGCTGTTCGGTCCGCATGGCGACGGACTGCAAGGATCTAACACCGTCGGCTCCGTGTCTTCCGGTATTTGCTGGTTGCAGATGGCGAACGGATCGCCCACGTAGCCAGGTTCGCAGGTGCAAGTCGGAATGTGGTTGATCACAGAGCACTGAGCTCTGACACCGCAGATTCCCGGACAAGGATCCTCGCATTTGTTCCGGACACAGGCCTTGTTCGTTGGACAGTCCGAGCTGAGGATGCACTCCGGCTGACAGCCTTCGTACGGGTTGCCGTGGTAGTCGTCGATGCAGATGCAGGCGCCAACGTTGTCTCGTCGTTGGCAGACTGCGTTCGGACCGCACGGCGACGGCTCGCAAGGATTGATGACCTCCTCTGTGACAGAAATTTGATTATGATTAGAAGTAAGAAATATTGTTAGAATCTGGAGATTTGAGGCTTTCACGGTCCGGCATCATACAGTCGTGTCTGTTGAGGCTTTGTTTATGTAAGCCGTGTCCTGAAGCAACAGATTCCCCAACGATTCGTCAGCTAACTTCATCAGGGGTCTAAAGACACACTGATACAGTATCAGCTAGCTGCAATGCTGACGAAACGTTGACACGGCTTACACCCGAAAGCCTCAACAGACACAACTGTATTGTTAGAGTTTATCATCTAATAACAATAGATAGCCTAAGTGTGAACAATCGAAGTCTTTCATCTTGAACCTACCCTCCTGCAGAACACACTGAACGAACGGGTTTCCACTGAATCCTGCAGCGCACGTGCAGACAACAGCATGATTGACAATGATGCACTTGGCATTCTCCGCACAGGATCCTGGGCAAGGATCTGTACACTTCGAATTGATGCAGGCTTTGTCGGTAGGACAGTCAGGATTGATCAGACACTCTGGCCGACAAGATGGCGGGGTTCCTATGTAGGTGGGCAAGCAGGAGCAGGATGGGTAACCGTTGACATTTTGACACTGAGCGTTTGGTCCGCAAGGTGACGGGTTGCAGGGGTCTCCAGTGTCCTTTGGTCCTGGCACAGCTGGTGAGATTTCATTGTAAATACACCTTCTTGTCGATATAGAAATGCATTGAGTAATCACAGTAGACTTCTTACTTAGGATGTCGTAGCAGCTCTTGAAAGGATCTCCTGTCTGACCGGGCAGACAACTGCAAATTGGCGAATGGTTGATCACTTCGCACCTTGCGCTTAGGCCGCAGGAACCTAAGCAAGGATCGGTGCACTTCTTGTTCACGCAGGCTCGAGTCGGTGGACACTCCGAGCTGACCACACACTCCGGTCTGCAAGATGGCGGTGAGCCGAGGTATCCTTGCAGGCAGGAGCAGACCGCGTGATCCTCTATGTTGCGGCACTGACTGTTCGGTCCACAGGGTGAGGGGGAGCATGGGTCTCTCGACGGCATGGGAACTGAAATGTATTTAACTGTGATAACTTTCTAATACACCACTCGGTTCACCAGGTCATCACAAGTTGAAATATAGTTCGTGTAATCAACGGAGTCCTTCAAACGTTGAAGGTGGTCCTTCGAGAAACCTAGCGGGCACCTCGCAGTGCAAGATCAAGCATTGATCAACCGCGGACAATCAACATACAGAGTCTATAAAAATTGCATTCTTTGCGGCAATGTTCAAAAATACTCGGGTAGGTTGTCCACGGAGAGTTAAATCCTGGCAAAAGGTTTAGGTTTACCTGGAGGCTGGAGGCGACAGTTGACGAAAGGATCGCCGACATAACCATCCGGACAAGAACAGCTGGGAATGTGGTTCACGATGTCGCAAAGAGCGTTCTGACCGCAAGCTCCTGGACAAGGATCCCTGCACTTGTTTCGCAGGCAGGTCCTGTCGCGAGGACACTCCAGATTGAGGACGCATTCCGGTCGACAGGCTTCGTAGGGGTTGCCGATGTACTCCGGGGGACACTCACAGTCGCCATTCGTGCAAATCGCGTTCGGTCCGCAAGGTGACGGGTTGCAGGGGTCGCTGACAGGTGGCAAGGTGGCTGAAAGGAAGATTAGAGACAGGTAAAGATAAATGTCTGAATCGAGACACCGGTACGGAAGAATTCAGAAGACCGGATCTTACTTGGAGGAAGAACGATGCACTGCGTGAACGGATCACCAGTGAATCCCTCCATGCAGGTGCACACGGGTATGTGGTTCAGGACATGGCACTGAGCGTTCACTCCGCAGGAGCCCACACAAGGATCCTGACACTTCTGATTGACGCAGGCGAGATGGCTCTTGCACTCGGAGCTTAGAATGCACTCTGGTCTGCACTCGGGAGGAACTCCGATGTAATTCGGCAGGCAAGAACACGCTGGGTTTCCGGATATAATTTGGCACAGGGAGTTTGGCCCGCAAGGCGATGGAGTGCAAGATGGCCGCTTCGGAACGGAGGTCGCATTGAAAGCTATAGAACAGAAAATTGTAAATTTTTTCAATTTAATTGACGTCTTAATGTAAAATTGACACGCGGAAAACGTATCAAAGGACTTGTAAATTGAGTATCTTACAGATGAGCGAGCACTGGGTGAAAGGATCCCCAGTGAAGCCAACAGGACACGAACAAATGGGATTATGGTTTTTGGTGGTACACTGAGCCCTCAGTCCGCAGGTGTTCGGGCAAGGATCGGCGCACTTCTTGTTCAAGCATGCTAGATGTGGCGGACATTCAGCGTTCACGACACATTCCGGCCTGCAATTCGGTGGAATTCCTCTGTATTCCGGAAGACAGGTGCACACGGCTTGTCCATTCACTTCGCGGCACTTGCTGTTGGGTCCGCAGGGCGACGGCGAGCATGGATCTAGCGGAGGTCCTTTGAAACAATGCAGTGAGTAAATTAGCCATAAATCTTGCGTAAACATTAGACAATTAAAGTCGCGATCCCGATTGGCAAACTTACTGCGTATTTCTTTGATTTCGCAGGCGAAGTACGGGTCTCCGGTGTATCCAGGAGGACAAGTGCACACGGGAACGTGTTGCTGAACGTTGCAGATGGACAAAGTGCCGCAAGTGCTTGGGCAAGGATCGGTGCACTTGAACCCGATGCAGGCCAGCTGCGAGGCGCAGTCGTTGTTCGACTCGCATTCCCTGTGACAGCCTCTCTCGTTGTCGTAAGGATCTCCGATCAGGTCTGGAGGACACGCGCAGGCTCCTGCGCCGTTCCTCTCGCGACACTGAGCGTTCGGACCGCAAGGATTCGGCGAGCATGGATTGGTCACCGTCGAGTCCGTTACTAAACCACCGGGAATGTCAGTAAATAGTAAACTATAGTAGCAGTTTATTAGCAATAGTAATAGTAACCTATTCAACGGGACCTGTATTTTGCTGACTATCTGGAAAATCCTCGAACTTACCCGGAGCCGGCGCCAAAGTGCATCGAACGGAAGCGTCGCCCTCGTATCCTTCGGGACAGGTGCAGATGGGAAGATGGTTCTGTACGCTGCATCTGGCCAACTCTCCGCAGGCTCCCGGACAGGGGTTCTTGCAGCGCTGGTTGATGCAAGCCGCCGATTGGAGGCACTCCGAATCCTCGGTGCACTCCGGTCTGCAGTTCGGAGGACGTCCAATGAAGTTGAGCAGACACGAGCAAGCGGGTTGGGAGCCGATCACCTTGCACTGGGAGTTAGCTCCGCAAGGATTCGGGGAGCATGGATTGTCGGTGGCCTTGCCCGGCACGTCGGACACGTTCAGCCTGGTGCACTGAACCAGAGGATTGCCGGTGTATCCGGGAGCGCAGGTGCAGATGGGATTGTGGTTCACGGTCAGACATTTGGTGTTCACGCCGCAGGATCCTGGACAGGGATCCGCGCACTTGTTCTCGATGCAGGCCTTGTTCTGAGGACACTCGGAGCTGACGGTGCACTCCGGACGACAGGTAGGCGGTATTCCCACGAATCCTGGCTGGCAGAGACAGACCGCGTGCTCGTTGTGCACGCGACAGTTGCTGTTCGGTCCGCACGGCGACGGTTCGCAAGGATTCTCCGGTATCGGCGGAGGCGTGTCCTCGAGTTTGTCGCAGGCGTTGAAAGGATCGCCGGTGTAGCCGGGCAGACATGAACAGGACGGAGCGTGGTTGACTACCCTGCAAGTGGCCGCTTGGCCGCAGGTGCCAGGACAAGGATTCACGCATTTGTTGTTCAGGCAAGCCTTGTCGCGGTCGCAGTCGGTGTTCGTGACGCATTCCGGTCTGCAGCCAGTGTAAGGATCGCCGATGTACTCGGCCAGGCAGGTGCACGAGCCTACGCCATTTCTCTCGTTGCACACTGCGTTCGCACCGCATGGCGACGGGTTGCACGGTGTCCGGGGCTGTTCTGTCGTGGTCGGCACTGCAGGGAAACGCAAAGTGTTAAATATAGTTTATTCGACCAGATTTCGATCGAATATAATTCAATTTCAAGTTCATCAATATTCTTCACATTTTTGTTGTTCTGCATATTTTTTGTTCGTCTTCGTGTGTTGAGACGCAACGGAATGCGAGACCCACGAGAGGGTCTCTAGAACTTGACACCGAGCCCCAATAACTTCGACCACCCGACTAGAGGCAATAAATTAGCCTAAGAGCCCCAAGCGACGGGACTCATACCAGATATTCTGCGACTTTCCAGCGCCACATGTTAAGGGGCCCGGCAGGCATTTTTGTTACGTTTTTTTTTCTAGACATTTTACGTCTTAAATAAGTAAGTAATCAATTAAAAATGTATACCACCGTGCTTTTACGTGTTTTCTACGTCTATATAGAGCCTTTTTCCGATACGAACACTAAATCTCTCGAAAGTAAAAGAATCTCTCAACGGCAGCCATCTTGTGACGTCGTACTTGCTTCAGAATTCGAATCTTCTGCCGAATATTACAAATTACTCGACGATGAGGTAGAAATTCGCAATTTGGGCTCCATACAGACGTAGATTGGACTTTTAGGAAGCACAATTGACCACTTCTAAACTGCTCGTTGCAATATTAACGCAGCAGTTTGTACAGATTTTGACCTTTGCATACGTATATGGATTTCAAACCATGCCGGCCCCCTTAAGACGCAACGCGATGCGAGACCCCCGAAAGTGTCTCTAGAATTTGACTCCGATTCCCGATCACTTCAACCACCCTTACCAGGAGGCAATAAATTAGCCTAAGAATCGAAGACGCGTGAGACCCAAGCGATGGGACTCGTCCCATTTTCTCTGCGAGTTTCCGGCACGAGAAAACAATAATTTAAAACAGCGTCTGAACAATCGCTGATGATCAATCACACCATGTTTCCTACAGTTTTTCGGAATCGTATGGAATACCTTCAACGATCGGAGTGCACTCGGTGAACGGATCCCCAGTGTAACCGGAGTTGCAGATGCAGACGGGATTATGTTTGACAACGTTGCAGAACGTGTTGACGCCGCAGGATCCGGGGCAAGGATCGACGCACTGTTCGTTCTGACAAGCCATATTGCCAGGACAGCCCTCGTTGATCACGCATTCCGGTCGACAGTTGGGAGCTCTGCCGACGTAGTTGGGTAGACAGGAGCAGGCTGGGAAGCCGTCGATCACGCGACACTGAGAGTTCGGTCCGCAGGGTGATGGGAGACACGGGTTGCCGCTCGGTTGTTCCGTTCCGGGAACCTTCCCCTCGGCTGCAAGATAACAGCATTTTCAGCAACGGTGCTTTCACCCGCTAAACCACGCCGTGCTCTCGACGCTTACGTTCTTCGACGCATCCGAAGAACGGATCGCCGGTGTATCCGGAGGAGCAGCTGCACACTGGGTTGTGATTGATGACTTGACAGTCGGCGTTCTGTCCGCATGTGCCGACACAGGGATCCCCGCACTTCTGATGGATGCAGGCCGCGTTCTGAGCGCAGTCCGTACTGACTACGCACTCGGGACGACACTGTGGTGGGCTGCCGACGTAATTCGGCTGGCAGGAGCATACTGCGTGGTTGTCGATCACGCGGCAATTGCTGTACGGTCCGCAGGGGGATGGTTGGCACGGGTCGCCTGGCAGCGGTGTAACTGCAAAAGGAAAATGATAAAACGCTTGCGTCCGACGAAAGAAGTCCTCGTAATGGAACAGCGAACTGACCAGGTGCCAGGTGACAGGATTTCAGTGGATCGCCAGTGTAATCGGACAGACAGCTGCAGGCAGGTTGATGGTTGATGACTTGGCACTGAGCGTTCAGGCCACAGGCACCCACGCAAGGGTCCTTGCACTTGTTGTTTATGCAAGCCTTCGACTGGACGCAGTCGGAGTTTTGGACGCATTCCGGCCTGCATCCTGCGTAAGGATCTCCGGTGTAGTCGGGCAAGCAGGCGCAGGACCCGACTCCGTTGCGTTCTTTGCATACCGCGTTTGCTCCGCAAGGTGATGGGTCGCATGGCAAGGACACCGGGTAAGAAACTGTTAAACATAAGACAGTGAACGGTTATTCTGAATCAAGGATTATTCTTTAGTGTTTTCGTGAGACCCGACGTTGCTCGAAATCAGCTTAATTCCCGAATGAAATTGCTATTGCTATTGATAGATCTATTAAGAAGTCCTCAATAGTTACTCTCCGATTTTCGAAAGGTTTTTTTAACGGAGGGTGCGTGCATACCTTTGCTGCATCCTGAGAAAGGATCCCCTTCGTATCCAGCATAGCACTGACACATGGGTCGATGATTCTGCACGGTGCAGTTCGTGTTGAACCCGCAGGATCCGGCGCAAGGATCCACACACTTCTTCTGGACACAGGCGAGGTAGTTCGGGCAATCCTGATGAATCAAACACTCCGGCCTGCAATTCGGTGGAGCTCCGAACATGCCGCTGACGCAGGTGCAGACAGGATGATCCTCTTGCACTCTGCAGTCTGCGTTCGGTCCGCATGGAGAGGGCGAGCAGGGATTCTTTGGTCCTGGTAGCGGTATAACTGTTGAGAACACACGCAATGTAAATTAACGTATATTGAAACAACGTCGAACAAAGGTTTTCTAGAGATTGCGAATCTTCGATTCGCTCCTTACGTTCTTTGACGCATTGAGTGAACGGATCTCCGGTGAAGTCGGGCGGACAACTGCAAAGAGGATTGTGGCTGACCACTTGGCACAACGCGTTCTGGCCGCACAAGCCAGGACAAGGGTCGCTGCACTTTTGACCGATGCAGGCAAGGTGTATAGGACAGTCCGAGCTAACCAGACACTCTGGCCGACAAGATGGCGGTGTGCCATGATAGCCTGGGCTGCAAGAGCAGACGGCACGGTCGTTCATCACGCGACAGATGCTGTGCGGACCGCATGGCGATGGCATGCAAGGATTTTGCGCTGGGACCGCTGAAACGTTTACAATCGTTCATCAGTCCGATTCTGACATTGTCCTTTCAGAGAACAGATGAACTGTCAGTGAACAAAATCGATTTGTTGTCGAAGACTCACGTGGTTTCTCGATCTTGCAAGATCCAAACGGATCCCCGGTGTACCCAGGCAGACAAGAGCAGACGGGGACATGATTGTCCACCGCGCACTTCGCGTTCGCACCGCAAACACCCGGACACGGGTCCCTGCAGTGCTGATTGAAGCAGGCCAGATGAGACTCGCAATCCTGATTCACGATGCACTCAGCCTCGCAGCCGTCCATGTACGGATTGCCCATGTACGGCGGAACGCATTCGCATCGAGCGATGCCGTTCGCGTTGATGCAGATTGCGTTCTTGCCGCAAGGAATCAGCAAGCACGGGTCGCGAACGTTGTCTGGCGCGGCTGGGAAAAATTGAAGATGCAATTCATGATCCACCTGACTACTGAACCGTTGAGGTAGAGAAGAAGAAGAAGAAGAAGTTGATGAAGACCTTGTCTGCTTAAAGACTTACATGCACAGCTCTGGTAAGGATTGCCAACGGTGTTCTCAGGGCAGTAGCAAGACGGTATCCTGTTCGGGTCGCACTTTGCACCGAGTCCGCAGGGATTAGGCTCGCACGCGTCCGATTTAGGCACGCAGCCTCTGATGGTGTTCAGACTTTCGATGTAACCCGGCAGGCAAGTGCACTTGGAGAGTCCATTACCGAGTAGGGTGCATTGAGTGTTGGGCCCGCAAGGTGACGGCTCGCAAGGGTTGCTGGGCAGCACACAGGGTGTCAGAGGAGGGTAGCCCTCGTACCCTGGCAGGCAGAAGCACCTGAGTTCGCCTGTTACCACGCGACAGCCTGAGTTGATCCCGCAGGGATTGCCTTGGCACTTGTCGCCGTCTGGAACTGCATCGTTTGTGTTATTAATCGTTTACAGGAAAAGAATGATGACTTTAACATCGTCTAGGTCACTCACTGCACTGCTCGAACGGATTGCCGGTCAAGCCTTTCGGACAGAAGCAGACGGGATTGCCGTTGTCGCTCTCGCACATCGCGTCCAAACCGCAAGGATTCGGGACGCAAGGATCTGGGGATGTCAGAGTGCACTCGATCAAAGGATTTCCCTCGTATCCTGGCAGACATTTGCATTGCGCTCGATGATTCACCGGCTGACAGCTCGCCTTCTCGCCGCAATCCGTTTCCAAGCAAGGATCGATGCATCTTCTGTTCAGACGATCGCAATACTTGCTTGGCGGACAGTCCTCGTTGTAGTGGCAAATGTTCTTTCCTTCGTCGTCTGGAAAAGTCGATAAAAATTGTTGAAGAATTTTCTACGTCGCCAAAATTACACCATATTAAGTTCTCGTAGTTCACGGAGACGTGTCCATTATTTTATCCAATTTCTACTAACGCTTCAACTGATCATAGTAAGTCGAACACGCGACTCAGAGTAAAATAGAAAAGCAAGTTTGCAGCAAATGCAACTCTGAAACTAGAACGATATCGACTGTATTCACAATCTTGCAACTTTTCTAAAACATCTTCTGATACCGGCGTTAATAAATTGTGAAAAATTGCAACGTTCATCGACTCTGATTGGTGGCGCCGAGGGTAGTCCTACGGGGGTTTAGTTCAACGAAATAATTACCTATGGCACAATACAGGAATCCATTTCCATGGTATCCCTCGTCGCAGCTGCACTCCGCGCGATGGTTCGAGTTCACGCAAATCGCATTCTTGACGCACGGGTTCCGGTTCAAGCAGGGTTCCTGGCAAGTTCCCGCGATGCACGCCGCGGTCAACGGGCAATCTTTGTTGCTAGTGCAACGCGCTAGAGAAAGATTCAGGAAGCCCGTATAGCCCCAAGAAAGTGTGTGCACAGGTACAAAGAGAATCGAATCGCGGTTTGCGTGAGTTTGCGTGCGAAGACGCTGGTTCGGCGGATCAGCTTGTATGAAACAATTATCTGTGCGCGGTGATCGACACGTTGGACTATAATATCGAACAATTAAACGAATTCAAGATCTTCGTGGAAACGACTAATCGACTGAGAAGTGAAGGCAGCTAAAACTCAAGGCTACAAGATCGAAGATAAAAATCGTAGAGAACAGAAGATCGGGTGCGCTGAAATGTTCAAATTGCGCTCGTGCGCGCCAGATATATGTACAGTATGTATGTACATATTTACAGATCGTTCGCTGGAAAGATAGATACCGACACGCGGGAGGATTCGTGGCTTCGCTCGTGTACAAACCTTTCACGCAGGTGTTGGATACCGGGTCGCACTGCATGCCGGGTGGACAGTACGGACAACTGGTGTCGTTCAATACTTCTGGGGAAACGTACAACGGTGTTTAGTTAATTTTTGGTCGAGTCTCCGAACGGCGGAGAGATTAGGATGGAGCGTCTACCTTTCGCGCAAACCGGCCTGTGATCCTGCACGTGGCAAAGCTCGGCGAGGTCGCACGGGTTCTCGACGGTGCACGGGTTCAAGCATTTCCGGTTGATGCAGGCCAGCTGGGAGCGACAGTCGTCGTGGGTGGTGCACTTCGTTTCTACCGGAACGTACCAGAAAATATTAGAGCCTCGAAGCAACATTCGTTCGATTCGTAACACTAAATCGCTATCCACAAGTTTGCATCGTTTACTGATTCCAAACTGGATTTATGTATCTAGTGATTGAACTTTGTCTTGCGATTTCCTCCAAAAAAAAAATAAATAAATCATTGTTTTAAAAGATATATAGATAGTGCATTGTAACAACGAACACAGAAAACACATTCACCTAATTCCTAAAACACATAATGGTTTTCGTGTTACTTGTGTAAAGCCCAGAAGTGGTTTGTTAGTGCGTTCGCTCTTGCGGGAAACGTTCGGCTGAAGCGAGCCTGTACTTTTCAACAATTGATGTTCGGATTGATTGACATTCGTTCGCCGATCGTCTCCCTGGAGCGCGAACCTCGTTGGAAACATTACAATTGATTGTTACGCGTATAGACAAGCGAGAAGAGTTCGTGCAGAGGCAGAATTAATGTACAGCATGCAGAGAGCGCTAATGCAGCAGGTGTCCATGTCAGCACTGGATCCCGGCGGTGTATAGTTTTGTAAATTCTACGTCGGACGATCGATGTGTGCGCGTATATGCCCGTCCGGTATCGTTTCCGGTGTATGATCTCGCCGATCGTGATCGAACAGCTCGAAGGGTCTACACGGATCAAGCAACAACTCTCCAGAATTGGTTGCCACCAATTTTCATCTGGATACGACGAAGGACACACTGGAAGACAACGTTTTCGTGGTGACACATTTTGCTTTTTTTTTTTGTTTTGTTTCTTTTGGTGAACACGAGAACATTTAAAAGACTCCCGACAAGAATGATCTTTACCTGGGAGTATGCTACAATTAGGTGTACTCCGGTCGACTGTTAGGTTGAAGCACACGGGCCGATCGACCGGTACGCCGCATTTAGACTTATCTGTGCATGGTGTGTCGGTTTTACATGAACTCGGGCATCGACCGTTCGAACAGATTTCGCACCCTGATCGAGGCGTTGTTGTTTCTGGTTGTTGTGTCGTCGAATGCTCTTCTGTAGAGTGCTGTTCTGTTGATGTGTGTTCTGTTGGACATGGTTCGGTTGTTGAAGCGTACTCTGTAGAATACGGTTCAGTGGTCGGAATGTGTTCATTGACTGTTGTAGTGCGTTCTGTGTAATGTAATTCGGTCGTTGAAGTTGTCTCTGTAACCTGATCGAATGGTGAAGATTCTTCGGTGGTGTACTGTGTTGTTGAAGACCGATCGATGAACTCTTCGGTGGTACTAGGTTGTTTTGTAGAGTGTTCTTGTGTTGTTGAATAATGTTCAACGTTGTACTGTTCAGTTGTTGAAGGGTGTTCTGTACTGTATTGCTCAGTTGTTGAGTACTGTTCTGTTGTGGAAGGTTGTTGTGTAGTGTATTGCTCTGTTGTTGAGTACTGTTCTGTTGTGGAAGATTGTTGTGTAGTGTATTGCTCAGCTGTTGAGTACTGTTCTGTTGTTGAAGGTTGTTCTGTAGTGTATTGTTTGGTTGTTGAATATTGTTCTGTTGTTGAAGGTTGTTCTGTAGTGTATTGTTTGGTTGTTGAATATTGTTCTGTTGTAAAAGGTTGTTCTGTAGTGTATTGTTTGGTTGTTGAATATTGTCCTGTTGTTGAAGGTTGTTCTGTAGTGTATTGTTTGGTAGTTGAATATTGTTCTGTTCTTGAAGGTTGTTCTGTTGTGTACTGTTCAGTCGTTGTAGGTTGTTCGATAGTGTATTGTTTCGTTGTTAAATAATGTTCTGACGTTGAAGGTTGTTTTGAAGTATACTGCTCCGTTGTTGTATAGTGTTCTCTTGTTGTAGGTTGCTCTGTAGTGTATTGTTTAGTAGTTGAATATTGTTCTGACGTCGAAGGTTGTTCTGTAGTATACTGCTCCGTTGTTGAATAGTGTTCCGTTGTTAAATAGTGTTCTGTTGTTGTTGGTTGTTCTGTAGTGTATTGTTTGGTAGTTGAATATTGTTCTGTTGTTGAAGGTTGTTCTGTTGTTGTTGGTTGTTCTGTAGTGTATTGTTTGGTAGTTGAATGTTGTTCTGTTGTTGTAGGTTGTTCTGTTGTGTACTGTTCAGTCGTTGCAGGTTGTTCGGTAGTGTATTGTGTCGTTGTTAAATAATGTTCTGACGTTGAAGGTCGTTCTGTAGTATACTGCTGCGTTGTTGTATAGTGTTCTGTTGTTGTAGGTTGTTCTGTAGTGTATAGTTTAGTTGTTGAATGTTTCTCTGTTGTGTACTGCTCACTTGTTGAATAGTGTTCGGTTGTTGTTGGTTGTTCTGTAGTGTATTGTTTAGTACTTGAATATTGCTCTGTTGTTGAATGTTTCTCTGTCGTGTACTGTTCTGTTGTTGTAGGTTGTTCTGTAGTGTATAGTTTAGTCGTTGAATATTGCACTGTTGTAGAAGGATGTTCTATAGTGTATTGTTCCGTTGTAAAATAATGTTCTGATGTCGAAGGTTGTTCTGTTGTGTACTGTCCAGTTATTAAATACTGTTCTGTCGTTGAAGTTTGCTCTGTGGTGTATTGTTTATCTGTAGTGTATCGTTTAGTTGAATACTTTTCTGACGTTGAAGGTTGTTCCGTGGTGTATTGTCCACTCGTCGAAGTATATTCCGTGTAATGTTCAGTCATTAATTTCTCTGTAGTATGTTGTCCAATAGTTGAATACTGTTCTGTAGTATACTGCCCACTCGTGGTCAACTGTTGAGTAGTCCTGTCAGTATTATACCTTTCAGTGCCCTCGGGTTGTTCCGTAAAGTATTCCCCGACTGTCGTATACTTTCGATCTGTAACCGTATCAGTCGTAGATCCTACAGTAGTCTCATGAATCGAAGGGTACTGGGCAGTAACCGTAATAACTGTTTCATTCTCTAAACCAGTAACCATAGTCTCGTGTTCCAGCGGATACTGGGCAGTGACGGTAATCAGAGTAACTTTTTCAGTAGTCGTTAGTTCGGGGCCTTCCGTCACAACCTGCGTTTCTGTCGAATGTTCAAGCACAGAATTTTCAGTGGGAATTAGTGCAACAGTTGTCTCCTGAGACTCTGTGACCTCTATCGGTCGTTCGGTAGTATAATCGCCCACCGAAACAGGCGTTACCGTAAAGATCTCCTCCACGGGAGACTGTGTCGAGTGTCTATCGAACGTGAGCGGCGTCACTATCACAACCTTATCCGTCGCCTCGTGGTATTTCAACTCCGTCGTGGTCTCTATCATGCTTTCAACAGTCGTGTGGTGCCCGCATTCCGGCGACTTTGTCGTCGGAATTTCAGTGTTTTCCTCGGAGATATCCTTAATAGTGTGTACCTCGAACGAGCTAGTACTAGAAACAATCTCATGAGAGACGGTAGTGTGCGCCGTAACAGTTTCGGAAGAGCTTTCAGTAGTCGTTGCCGACGAAGTGGAACCTTTCTCTGTGCTCGAAGGCAGTGTGCTTTCTTCGGTGCGCGAAACTGTCGTGACTTCCTCGAAAGAGGTGCCAGCTGAGAACTGTGTGGTCGTCGGAAGTGTGGCTGTCTCGTTGTTTTCTAGTGTCGAGTGTTCAACGGCGGGCATAGTGTTAGTGTCAATACAACGATCCTCGGAATCGTCGCAGCCACAAATTGGCCTGTGTGCTATAACCCGACACCGAGCTACCGATCGACAGTGGTCGACGCAAGGATCAATACAGGATCCACCGACACAGGCTTCTGTGTCGTTGCAGTCGTCGTCGGACTCGCAGCGATTGTCGGGCTTGTGTGGAGACGCTGCGGATTACAACACAATATAAACAACGGTAATAGTACTGCGATACGAAGAGAGACTTAATAGGGTAAGAGAGGCTGAAAGAGCTCGTTCAAAGCGTTTTCTGGTTACCAAAAAATTAGATTATATACTACTTAATCGTACTGTGCTCCAAATATAGTCAAACAACTACGGAATTAAAGGTATCAGTCGGCATGCTCGCATAATAACAGACAAGCTAATCGCTCAGAAGTATTCGTTGATTAGATCTTTACAGAGACAGATGTAACGGAGAAAAACAATCCTTGAACAGTGAGGACGTCGGCAGAGTAGAGAGAAGGATAGTATAGGCATACGGGGGAGTGGGTCGAGAGTTGTATCTTTGTGACTTTGGAACCTGAAACGCATTATTGTTCAGACAGCGGGACGTTTGCAGCGACGCCTAGCGTCGCGAACCTGGCTCTGGAGACTTCAACGCATGGTGAAGACAGTAGCAAGATGCTTCAGCATGAGATGAAGACGGTACCGAGAGATTTCAACGCGTGGTAACAACATCACCACGAGATTTCAACGCGCGACACACACGGTGCTTCGACATTTCAACGCGCGGTAAAGACAGTGCTAGAGACTTCAACGCGTGGTAAGGACGGTGTTCGGAGACTTTAACGCATGGTGAAGACAGTAACAAGATACTTCAGCATGAGATGAAAACGGTGACCGGAGACTTCCACGCATGGTGAAGATAGATTTCCGGGAAGCCGGAGTAACAATTTAGTCCTACAAAATTGGTAAAATGTCGCTTTGCACAATTTGTACTTTGTAACAAGTTTAGTCCTACAAAATTGCTGATATGATAGGATCGTTAATGCCAGGCTCGGAGCGCTATAGCTCGTGTTCGAAGCTTTCTCAGATATAATTCCGCTGTCTGAACGATCGGAAACTTGAAAAGAGTAGCAATCGGTATTGTTGGTGTGAGGCGTAGATGCGAGTAAGAGTCGTAGACAGATCGGTACGAGAGACGTATCGGTAGAGATTGGTGCGGGCTAATCCAGTCGACAGTGAAACAGAGAATAGAGAGAACAGAGAGAGGGAGAGAGAGAGAGAGAGAGGGCGAAAGAAAGAGAGAGAAAGAGAGAGAGAGAGAGAAAGGTAGAAAGAAAGCAAGAGTGAGAAAAGTATAGAAAGTGATAGACAGAGATAGAACAGAGAAAGATAGGCGAGATAGGTGGTGAGAAATGGTGTTTACCTTCCATGCATCCGTATTTAGTATCTGGCACAAAGCCGGGGGGACAGAACTTGCAGATAGGCTTGTGCTCCTCCACATAACAGGGGGCATCAGCCGGACAGGTGGAGTTTCTGCATGGGTCCACGCAGCGATAGTTGCGGCACGCCAAGTCTGGAGAGCAGCCACGGTCTCGCAGGCAAATGGAGACGGAGGAATTGCAGTTTTGTTTGCATGTGCAGACGGGACGGTGGTCCAGGACACTGCAGGTTTTGCCGTACGGGCACGGATTTTGATTACAGGTGTGACAGGGGTTCTGGCATTTCCCGTTGACGCACGCGGCGTTCGACGGACAATCGAAATCCCGTTCGCAGTGGGTGTTGGGGGCGCATCTCAGCTCACCGAGCTCGTTCATCACGAAACGGTTCTTGCAGACGCAGACGGGCCTGTGGTTCCGCACCTGACACCTCTTGTTTACCTCGCAGCTGTACTGGAGGCTGAGACACGGGTCACGGCACTCGCCTGTCCGCGAGTGACACGCGAGGCTCTCCGGGCATTCGTGATCGGACGAGCAACCGATGCTCGGTGTAGGTCTGGGATATAGGTCGCATTTGAGATCTGGATGACAGGCGGTGTGAGGCATGCCGATATAACACTGCGGGCAGGAGCAGCGAGGCTTGTGCAGAACCACACGGCAGAGCGCGTTGATCCCACAGGCGCCGCGCAGACCGCACGGGTCCACGCATTGCAGGTTTATGCAGGCTTTTTCATTGGGGCACTCGAGGTCGCTGGTGCATTCGCGCTCTAAACGCATCCCCCGAGGCGTATACACAACGTACATATAATTTTGTTGGTTCGGTTGGTTGTTGTTGTATTTTTTTTTTTTGTTCAGTGTCGGTGGAATTTATGGTGTATATCGGTGGTAGGTTCGATGGTTGGTTGGTTGGTTGGTTGGTTGGTGATGGGAGCAGGAAAAAAAAAGAAAAAAGCATTTATAAGAACTGTGAAAAGAAACTTTCTCACAAATAACATAAACCACATGCTTCTTGTATTTATAATACGGAAATAGTAGGGTAGCTCTGTGAAGAAGTAAATAATAGAGAACGAATCTTTACACTATTATTATTCCGATTGTAACTGATCTCTCATCGGCGAGAAGATATATATAAATATATACATACTCTCTTCGCGTACATGTATATATACATATATACCGTATCTCGTGTATGTATATATATATATATGTATACGTTTGGCAAGCAGCGATATTTACAACACAAGCCCCCACAGATCTCGAGAAAATAAGAGGGAAAAAATACAATGTAAACAGTGAATAAATCCAGCAAAATAACAAGCATGGGTAATATGAGAATGTCCCTTTCGCAGTTCCCAATCTGTATTAAATCGTTCTATAATCCTAGATCTAGAGAAACGGATTGATCACAGCGTGTTCACTTGTAAATGTGTACCTCTCTCGTTGCACGCGAATTTGCCAGTATATTATACTATTTACTTTCTTTTCTCTTTCTATTATCACATTTTCTTTCTTTTTTTCGGTTTTTGTTTTTGCTTTTTACACGTCACCGGCATTCGTACATATTCTCGACTTTCCGCAAGACAGATTGGATACTGAAATAAACATTCTACATATGAATAGTTATGTGTGAGACATGTGTGAAACGTGTTTCAAACTTTGGACACATTATGTACAGTATGCCTAGCTATGTAGATTTATATATGTACAGGTTTATGTAAGACCGTTGTCGGGTAGAATCCAGTGTCGTATGTATACACAGTCATGTATGTATACACGATTCCGAACAAAAACGATAATCTATACATATATGTATAGGATGTATATATGTATAGAATGTATATATGTATAGAATGTATATATATATATAAATATATATACATATATATATATGTATAAGATATAATCCGTCGGTCCAATCACATCTGTCTCTCGATTGTTAACGACTCACTGGATTAATACATCTATGTATTACTTCAAGTCCTACTATAGACGATACATGGTTATTCTACGGACCATGTTCCTCTGATCGTCAGTATTGCTCGCTAGTCACAAATGCTGTACATGGAATTAATTCGATCTGCCCGGTTAAACAGTTAGTAGGCCGTCCCTTACCTGTCGTGCACTCGTTATTCGGCGAGCCGCTCGTGCCAGGTGGACACCGACAGACGAATATCGTGCCGTCCCTGATGCATTCCGCACCCTTTCCGCAACCGTTCGTTCTGCAGTCGAGACTCGTGTCTATACTGCCTGCAAACGAAACACAAAACACCCGTGAATTCGCGGCAATGAAATTTCGATGCTACTGTCGTCGCAACCTATTTCTCGAGAGCCAACATAAATTGATCATTAGACTGCGATGCATTCGCAGCATTCCGGGGTTCCTGCGATTAAAACGTGCTTGACCTCGCGAAGGAACTTACAGTTACGCATGGGATCTCCGAACGGGAAGTTAGGTGGACAATAGCACTGCGGCTGGTTCTTATAAATACGGCAAGCAGCGTTCGCGCCGCATCGTGTGTCCTTGCAGAGCTCTCCCGCGTTGCAGATACAAGCCTGATGCGGATCCCCTTGGCATCCAGGGTCGCAGGTGCACTCGAAGCCGTTCAAGGTCTCCCTGCACTTCGCGTTCACTCCGCACGGTCTCCTCAAGCACTGATCTCCGCCTGCGGTATCGAAAGATCACGCACAAGTCAGAACACCTCGTCAGAATATCTCGGGGAAAATCGAACGAGCTCTAGGAAGCGATTTATTATACCTTTCTTGCAGTTGATCTTCGGATTTCCATAGTGTCCAGGCGGACAAGAGCACTGGGCCTTCCTGTTGACCACTCTGCATTGAGCGTTGAAGCCGCACACGCCGTGCTGCAAGCAAGGATTCGTGCAAACGCCGTCCTCGCTGCACCGTTTGTTCGGCTCGCAATCGTCGTCCCAGTGACATTCCAGCTGGTAGCACTCTTGACTAGGCTCGCCCTGGAAACCTTCTGGACAGAGACACACCGCACGGTGATTGGACACGCGGCACAGCGCGTTGATTCCGCATGGTGAGCCATTGGCGGTGCACGGGTCCTCGCATTTGTTATTTATGCAGGACAATGACGATGGACAGTCGGAGTGGGTGCGACAACCGACCAGACACAAGCCTCCGTCGCAAACGTAGCCCTGGAAGAAAACAATCAAATGAAAATCGTTCGAGGTCTGTTATTCGTGGACGTAACAACGCCCTGTTTTTCTCTCGAATGTTCCACGGTTCGCGATAGCTACCTTCGGACACGCGTTGTTGATGTCACACTTGACGCGACACTTTCCAGAGTGGCAATGCTCTCCGCAGGAGCATTGTTCTTGGCTGGAGCAACTCGTCGTGCAGAAACCGATCTCGTCGCATTCGCAAGATCCGTCGCAAGGGATCATTGACTTCGCGCAACTGATCAGAGCGTCGCCATAGTAGTTGGCCGGGCAGCTGCACTGCGCCACGTGGTTCACCACGCGACAGCCTGCGCACTCTCCGCAAGCCTCGCCACTTGCGCACGTATCTGAAAAGAGAATTTCATAGTGAGAACAATGTTGACAAATCTGCCAAAATATTGCCCCATGATTCACGTGTTGGAGACTCTTCAAACTTCTAGTATCACTCTTCAAACTTGAATTACCAGTCACGAAAGTACATATCTAAAAGGTTGACCAACCGCGAAACCTGCTGTTCTATCATTCAAATTAGAACTGGATTTTCCTGTCATTCAAATCGGAACTGTCCTGTCCCGACATTTTACCCAACAGGCATTACATTTATCCAATCGACACAACCTGTTTCTCTAACAGGTATCGACAACGTCATCTCGCAAATGCTCTAAATCGAACTAGAAATCTGAGTCTGCCCCTTGAGGCGATATCGATAGACGATCGACGAGACGCGTCGACTCACTTCTGCACTTGTTGTTCACGCAAGACTCGTCGTTCGGGCAAGTGTTATCGCTGCGACAGCCGATGTCGCACAACCTGTTCTGACAGATCTGATTCGCCACGCAATGGTCGTCGCTGTTGCAGATCGCCTTGCAGATCCCGCCGTCGCATCGTTCGTCGCTGAGGCAGTTCGCGTCGCTGCAAAACCCGATTTGTTTATTAGCCGACGAAACCGCGACGATAACGAGGAGTCGCGCTCGGATCGTTAACGGCCTCTCACCTCCTACACGTGGCGTAACAGGATCGGCCGTAACAAGTCTGGCCGGTCGGACAGTCGGGCTCGGTCGAGCAGGGTAGGAACGCGTGCTTGCAGCCAATTAGAGGATCTCCGCCGAGCGGAGCGGGACAGGCGCATAATTTCTGATGATTCACGACGGAACACTTGGCGTTCACTCCGCAGGCGTCGGGAAGAGCGCACGGGTCTGAGAAGAGAAAATGAACGCCGATGAAACAGGAACGAAATCGTGCAGTTTTGTCTGTCGAGGCTTTCCTGCAAGAAATTGCAGCAACGTAGAAATTGCAGATCAGAAGACACACTGATACTGATACCGAAAGCCTCGGTAGACAAAACTGTGCGATGCTGGGCCGAGAGAGTCTCAAATCTCTGATTAAGAACGAAATCGATTTCTACCTTGGCACTGGTTATCAATGCAAGCGTAGTTCTCCTGGCACTCGACATCCGCGCGACATCCGGCGGCGCAGACCAGACCCTCGCAGATCTCTCCGCTCCTGCAATCCTCGTCTCTCCTGCACAGGGCCTTGCAGACGCCGGTCTGATCGCAGCGTTCGTTGCTGAGACAGTTCAGGTCCGAGGAGCAGACGGGAGTGCAGCTGCCTCCGATGCAGGCTGTGCCTGTCGCGCAATCTCTGTTCGCCTGGCAAACTGGTCCGGGTGATCGCAGACAGGCTACTTTGGCAGTCGGATTCGGTATGAAACCGCCGGGACAAGAACAGGTGGCTCGCTGGTTGAACACGGTGCACTTCGCGTTCGGTCCACAGGGAGTCGCCTCGCAAGGATCGATGCACTTGTGCGTCACGCAAGCCTGGTTCGCGTTGCAGTCCTCGTCCGCGCGACAACCGAAGGAGCACATGTTGTTCAGGCATATGTGACCGAGGAAACAGTCGTTGTCCAACCTGCAGGTCAGCAGACAGTTCCCGCGGATGCATTTCTCGTTGAACGCGCACTCGTTGTCCGTAACGCAAATCGGCAGGCACACGTTGTCGCGACAGGTGTTGCCGTCCTGGCAGTCGGCGCTGTCTCTGCACGACACTGGGACTGGAAAGAGGACAAGACAATTGTTTGACATTGCTTTGACTGGTCATCGAGTCCTCGAATCTTCAAACTTTTTAGCCCGGGTGAAATAGAAATGTTAGAGCTAGAAATGTTAGGCCAGTGCGCCACGTTCGTGCCCGATTCCTTGAATGTGTTTCAATATTAATTAAATTGTTTGCCAAGTGGTCAAGTTTGTCTGTCGTCGAGCTCTTCGATGTTTCTATATCTGCGACTATAATTATTGCTGGACCCACAGGAATTAAAGTATTTAGATTTAACACTTTGCACTCGAGCGACGCCGACACGGCGCACAGGGGGCAATTTGGACGAAATCGGATTCAAAATCACAGAACTTTCGATAGAAATGAAATAGAGCTATGAAATTTTTTTAAATTAAAGCTGAAACTTTGTAGAATATGGGAAAAATAATGAGATTACGGTACGAACGTTTTTTAACCTTGAGAAAATTCATTGAACTTGCACAATTTCAAGAAAATTGTGGTTTTTCCAATACCGCGCGTGGAAAGATATTTCTCAAATTTTGTTGTTTTCGATATAAAAATAAATACATTGGTGAAAGTTTATTATCTGTATACGTTTGTTTGTTTACAAATGATTTTAAATTACTCGCAGAATGTTTCCCTAATTAGAAAAATTTCTCGAGTACAAAGTGTTGAGATACACGAACGTGTGTGGAAAAATAGAAAAAAAGATCCCAAAATAGTCTTACGCCTGACGCATTCGACTTCCGAGTTGCCGGTGAAGCCTGAAGGGCAGCTGCACTGTTTAATGTGGCTTCGCACGTCGCACTCGGCGTTTATTCCGCACGCGGCTCTGATGTTGCAAGGATCCATGCACTGTCCGTTCAGGCACACGTCCGATAGGTTGCATTCTTCGTCGGACTGGCAAGACGCTGCGGGAATGTCGAATTGTGTAATTTCACGGTTGGACAGAGTCCGATGGTATGCGGGTACGCATCTCGAACAGCATCGTTCGACTAGACTCACGTCTGCAGATTCCCTCGTAGCAGTAAGTGTTCGGCGAGCAGTCGACGGCTGACGAGCAAATCACCGGTTTCGGCCGACAGCCTACACTTAGATTGTTCGGATCGCCGTCGTAATCCGAGCGACATTGGCAGGAGGCCGCGTGATTGATGGCGAGACAGTCGGCGTTCGGGCCGCAATGCGTCCGCGAGCAAACATCTGCAACGGGACGGAGAGAACAGGGATCGTTAGACGCGAGGAATCCCGAGTATTACGGTCTAGCCCGCGGGCCTCGATGGGCTCTCGTCAAGGTATTATAGTGCGGTACGCACCGAAACACTTCGGCACGTTGTTAACGTTTATACACTTGGCGGTGAGCGGGCAGTCCTCGTCCTCGAGGCATTCGACCGGCGGCTGACATCCGCTGTTGTACGCGTCCCCGACCATTCCCTGCTGGCAATGACACTTGTACGATCCTCTGGAATTCTCGCAAACGGTCCCCGGAGCGCAAGGCTCGTTCTGACAATAATCGATTAGCTGACACCCGTGAGTAGGCTCGCCGGTGTAGCCTGGCTGGCACGTGCATACCTGGAACACCGGGCTCTGGTTGATCATGTGGCCGACATAAATCATAAACCCACTGTAGGGTTACGAATGAGACATTCTAGACTAGAGTGATTGTTTAGAGTGACTTGTCTAGAGTGAAAGAAAGTCTGTTCGGGCCGAGGTGTGAAAGAAGAGTGTTTGGGTCTCGATGACAGGAGCGAAGTGTGACTGTTCGGGTTTTCCGAATGGATGTGAAACTGATAAAGAGAGAATGAGAGTGCGAGAGAGGAAGAATGAGAGAGGGCGTTATTGTAAAAGGGACGAGAGAGAAGGATGTCGGGCAGTCGACAGTCGGTATAGAGAGAGTCAGTTAGTAAAGCGAGAGCCACGAGTAGATGTGTCGTCGAGGTAGCGAGTTGCTATTAAATAAAGTGTTTTATCGAGACCGACGTTTTAAAATCATTTCACCCAGTACGTAGGAGTTACTTAAAATATTCCTACACTATGAATATTCAGTGGCCAGCTAAGCAGCTGACCGGTACTCCTGGCGAAAGCTCGTCGTGCACGAGGAGAATGTTAACGCGAAAACGAGCGTGTTTGTTTCATTAAGAAGAAATCCAGAGTCCAGACCATTACCTGGACATGCCTCTCGGCAGTGCAAATAGCATTAACGCCGCAAGGATTATCCGCTATACAGGCGATCCTGCACTTGTGCTGATCACAGATCTTCTCGTCGCTGCAGTCATCGTTGGTCTCGCACTCGATGGGTTGGCATCCAATCTTGTCGTCCTTGGGATTCCCGAAGAATCCGCCCTTGCAGGAGCAAACAGCTTTATGATCGTCGGCCCTGCACTCCGCGTTGCGTCCGCAGAGCACCAAGTCGCAGACTTTGTGGCACTCGGCCTGTCCAATGTTGTTCTTGATGCATTTCTCGTCGTGCGAACAATCGTCGTCGGACAAACAACGCAGCTCTTGAACGCAGACATTGTTATGGCAGTATTGGAATTCGGGGCAGCTCGAGTTGCTCTTGCAAGTAGGCTGGCAGAGGCCGTTGATGCAGAGTTGGTCGCCGATGCAGTCTCTGGTGCTGCCGCAGAGTGCTGCAAAAAGATGAAATACGTTTATCATGTGTCCGCCGGTGGGGTCGTTAAAATTCTTTACGGTTTCTCTCGCCGACCTGTGCATATTCCACCGTTGCAGGCCGAACCGGTTGCACACTGGGTGTCCGATTTGCAGTACTGCACAGGTGTGCATCCCAGATTCGGGTCTCCGGTGCCTCCCGGTTGGCAGGTGCATACCGCGCTGTGATTCAACGGGGAACAATCCGCTCCTTGGCCGCAGACGTTTGCCAGGGAGCAAGGATCGACGCACTTGTGATCGAAACAGGCGTCCGAGGGACTGCAGTCGCTGTGGTAGTTGCACTCCAGGTGAATACACTCGGACTGGAATTTTCGAAATAATCGTGGTAACAGCTCGATAAAGGGAAACGCGGTTGCACGATGCAATTCCACAATGAAATTTCAATTTCATGTATGTCCAGATTGGAAAATCGTGTGACATTTCCTAGAATAATCGACTATCGTATATCAATATCTAATACTTATATACTATTTCTTAAATGTCTATCAGTCTCGAAATAGAAGATATTTATACAATTTGATATAGTCTTTTAGTGGCAATGACGACTTAAAGTCGGATTTTCGACGGATAGTGTTTTCTATCCAAAAAATTCTAAAAAGTTTAATAATAATAACAATAACAACAACAACAATTGTGATACAATTCTTCTTTAACCTATCCGTAGGTTAGCAATTCAACGTTATCTGGTTCAAGTTTCACGGTGCAATATCACATACGATTTAAAAGTTATACAAAAATGTGACACGTTTTTCCAATCTGAACCACTGTGCGGCGATCAGATACTCACAGATGGATTTCCAGTGGTCTGGCCAGGACACCTGCAAAGAGGAGTGTGATCCCGCACGAAGCATTCCGCGTTCCTGCCGCAGATGCGTGCGACGTCGCAAGGATTGGTGCATTTGTTGTCGATGCAGGATGCAGAACTCGGGCAGTCGAAGTCCGTGTAGCAATCTCCAGGTTGTTTGCAGCCAGTCTTGAACGGATCTCCAACCAGTCCGTGAGGACAGACGCAGGCGTACGATCCTTCCGTGTTTTGGCAGCTGAGAAAGAACGTTAACTCGTCAGAAATTCGTCTTCATCGGTCCCGTGCTGTCTAGAATTCTCTAGACATCGTGTCTGGGTCTGCGATCGAGCGGAACACTGTCATTTTTTTAGTACTTTATTGGCAGTGCTTGACCCTAAGAATTTATTACGGACTTGGGTACGGCTGAAAGTGAACTGTCCTGTTTCGAAATGGAAAAACAGGAAACAAGGAATCTTTGTGCAGCATCCTCCGAGGCTCCGTGAGAAAATGAAACGACGGAGTCGGTAGGCGTTGCACAGTTTTTGGATTACGCCCCAAACTGGTGATTCGACCCCTGGTTATCCCTACCAAAGAAATTATATCTCTTCGGTGGGGAATTTCAGAAGGACTAAAAACGCTGCGATCCCTCACTAGGTTTAGAACATTTGAACATTTACAACCTTTGCCTAGGACTTGGCACAGAACTTTGTACGTTCTCAATTGTTGTTATTAAACTTGCATTTTTGGAACGTTGTTCATACAGATCAGCGCCATTAGTTAACGTTCGCGACACGTGCGTCGGGAAATCTTACGGGTACTTACACAGCTGTGGAGTGACAAGGATTTTCCAAGCACTCGTTGACGTCGGCACAGATGTCACCCGCTAGCACAAATCCGGGGTAACATTTGCAGACACCAATATGATCCGAGGCTATACAGTTGCCGTATCCGCAGTTTAATTGGTTGCACGGACCTGGAGAAGCGAGCGAGCAAGCAAGAGAAAGAACAATTAATCAAGAACTTCGTCTGAATGTACGAAGATAATTGAACAGAAAGTTTACTCACTGCTGCACTTGTTAGTGTCTTCGTTGCAATACTTGTCCGTCGGGCAATCGTTGTTGGAGAGGCACTCCACTCTGAAGCATCCGGAGGCGTCGCCGATGTAGCCAGGTTGACATTGACAGGCAGCCGTGTGGTCCACGACAGTGCAGATCGTGTTGGATCCACAGTCGCCCAGGGAGCAAGGATCGGTGCAGTTGTGGAGGATGCAGGCCTGCGTGTCAGCACAGTCTGCGTTCACGTTGCATTGATGGGGTATCACGCAACCTGAGCCCACAGGGTCGCCCGCGGTGCCTTGCGGGCAGATGCACCGATAGGATCCATGGAGATTAACGCAATGCGCGCTGGAATGGCAAGGATCGTCGTCGCATTCGTTGATGTCGAGACAGTGTTTTGGTCCTGCGACGAATCCGTGACTGCATCTAAGAAAAAGCAACAGGAATCGTATTAGAACGCGTTCGGAGACATTGGCGATGTTAATGTTCAACGAATTGCATAGAAAATATATTGTATATCATCCGAAGAAGATATTCAGTCAGCCATCTTCAAATACACCAGCCTGTACAGTTGAATTCTCACCTGCACTTGTTGTTGATGCACACTTCATCGTCGTTGCATCCAATGTCGGCGATGCAACCCACTTCACAGGCCCCGTCAATGCACAATTCGCCGGGCAAGCAATTACTATCGCCGTAGCAAATCTTCACACAGATGCCATTCTTGCAACGCTCTCCCTCCGCGCAATTATTCTGCTCGCTGCATTGACACTGACAGAACCCGGAATCGCAGACATGTTGACTCGGACAATCCTGATTATCGGAGCACACGCTCGGTACTCTGACGCAGCCTTGTTGAGGCGTAGGGTTCCCGTGAAAGCCTAACGGGCACGTGCATGTCGTCGCGTGGTTGGTGCAGCTGCAGATCGCGTTTGGTCCGCACACGTCCTTGAAGCCGCATGGATCTGGAAGAGAAAATTGCCGTACCGATCTGTCCGTGGGAGAAATGAAAAGAAAACCAATGAAGATTGGTTCTTCGGGAAAGTACCGTGGCACTTGTTGTTAATGCAGGCCTGCGAGCTAGGACAATTTTTGTTCCCACGACATCCCAGGATGCATCCTCCGTTCACGCAAACCTGATCCAGCTGGCATTGGCTGTGGGAGGCGCAGGGAGTCACGCACTTGCTGTTCACGCACTTCTCGCCGACCGAACAGTCCGAAGGTGCTCTGCAAACGGCTGCAACAGAATATTTTTACATCAAAGACGTTATCGACAATCTATAAAACACTACATTCAAGATTCAACTCTCTGTAACATTCTCCGAGCGAAAGAAAAAAATAATTCAATTACAGAAGCGCGTCTTACCTACGCACTGTCCCTCGAGGCACACGCTCTCCTCGCAATCAGCGTCAACGGTGCAGTAATTCGAAACCCTGACGCATCCATCCCGAGGACCCTTCGTCGACGGCACAAAGTTGTGAATGCATTTGCATGTTGGTTGCCCGTTGATAACTTCGCAGATGGAGTTCGGGCCGCAGGCATCCTCGCACGGATTGACGCAGCGATGATTGTGGCAGATCGAATGCACCGGGCAGTCTTTGCCACTGGCGCAGTAGCCCTCGGACTGGCACCCTTTGACGTAGGGGTCGCCAACGAAGTTCGGTGGACACTGACAGACAGGATTGTTCGACGGTCCGGGTACACAGACAGCGGACTGATGGCAGGGATTCGGATGGCAAGCCTCGATGGCAACGCACTCTATGTCGGGAACAGGATTCGGCCTCAGTCCCGGTGGACACTGGCAGATCGCTCTGTGATCGTCGGCGATGCAGACAGCGTTGACGCCGCAAGCGTTTTTGTCGCAGGCGTCGTAGCAGGTGTGAGTCAGCCGGTTGCACAGTTGAGTCGGTGGACAGTCGATGTTGTACACGCAGGGGACCGTTCGGCAGCCCTGGATCATGTCCGTGGGATCCCCAGCGAAGAGGCCAGGCGGGCACTCGCAGTTGGCCATGTGATTGTGAACGATGCACAGAGCGTTCGGCCCGCAAGAGACGAAGTTGCAGACCGGCTGACAGGTCAGCAGACCATCCTCCGTGCTCCTGCAAGTCTGATCCTCTGGACACTCGCTGTCCGTCGAGCACTGATTCTTCTTCGGGGTCTGGCATCCTTGGCGATCGTTCGGGTTCCCGACGAAACCGGGCAGACACTCGCAACGTCCCCGATGTCTCTCGGTGACGCACTGAGAGTTAACGGCGCAGGTGAAGCTGTGGCACACCGACACGCACTTGAGGACACCCAGAGCATCCGGTCTGCAAGCTTCGGTCGCGTGGCAGTCCTCGTCGGAGATGCAATTCGGCACGGAAGGTTTCTCGCAGGATGACAGTATCGGGTTCCACTCGTAGCCATCTTGGCACTTGCAGGTCGCGTGACCGGGGATTATGTCGGGCTCGCACTTCTGATGGACACCGCAGACCACTCTGCTGCACGGGTTCACGCAGTCGCGGCTGCCATTCTCCAGAACTATGCAGAAAGATCCTTCTTGGCAGTCCGAGTCGTGGTTGCAGCCGGGTGTTATCTCGATTTTCGTCTGCTGGCAGCCGTCTATCAGGTTGCTGGGGTTTCCTTGGTAGCCGTCGACGCACAGACAGGATGACACGTGGTGCTGGGTCACGCACAGTGCGTTCGGGCCGCACTGCAATTTGCTGCAGGCGTCCACGCACTTCCGCACACCCTTGCCAACTTGGAAGCAGATCTGCTGAGGCTCGCAGTCGAGGTCGTTGGAGCAGTGACCATGCAGACGGCAGCCTTTGACGAGGTCGTTCGGATTTCCGGTGTAGCCTGGCGGGCAGACGCAAGCTCCGTCTTGGCAGACCGATCGGGGACCACACCTGACGTCGCTGCAACGGTTTATGCATTTGCCGTGTACACAGGTGTAGTCCAAGGGACAGGGAACCGACTCGCTGCAGGTGCATGTTGCCGGGTCGGTGCACGGACCGACTTGCACTTGTTGGCAGCCGACGAAGGGGTTGCCGAAGAAGCCCGCCTTGCAGCGGCAGTCGTAGCTGCCGATCGTGTTGATGCACACTGCGTTGCTGCCGCATGCGTTTCCGTTGCACTCGTTAATATCTGGGGACAAAGATAACAATTCTAAATCTCCGAAATCTTTTTCATTGTAACTACGTCTGGTCACATTTTAGTGGAATCTTTAGATCAGACGCTGTGCGATTTATACGAACCGAAACATTGGATGTAAGGATTCCCTGCATATCCCGGTGGGCACAGACACTCGACAGCGTTCGGTCCGACGTTGCAGTGCGCATCCTTGCCGCACAATGCAGTTGAACAATCGGATTTCTCTTGCACACCGCAGCCATGGTACGGGTTTCCCGTGGTGCCCGGGTTGCAGACGCATTTGGAGTCTTGTGGACCGTATTCGCAGTGGGCGTTGGAACCGCAACCGGGGTCACAGGTGGCGGGTTGAATAGCTGAAAAATGATCGAACTCGTTATTAACATATGCGGTGAACCACAAAGCTAGACTTCGCAAGAATGCGATCTATTGATATTAACAAGTTCAGTTGCCAACACTGTGTAACTCACGTGGCATGCAAAGCAGATCCGGATTCCCAATGAAATAAGGATTGCAGACGCATTTGTTGGTCGCAGGATCGCAGGAGGCCCCCACGCCGCAAACAATTCCCTCGCATCGACGTTTGCATCGTCCGCTTATGCACACGCTCGGCTCTGCGCACGGCACTTCCGGCGAGCAAACATCCGGTAGACACTGACCACCAGGGAACGGATTGCCCATGAAACCTTCGATGCACTTGCAGGTTGGCCCGCTGTAGCTCACGATGCATTGCGCCCCGGAGCCGCACACGAAACCGTCGCATTCTGAAAATTAATTTCGAATCGTTCGTAGACGTTTCAACTTAACATTTGAATTCTTCGTCACATCTCTCTTCGAGATACTCACGGGAAACGCATTCGTTGTTCTTTCCCTCGACGAACCCTATCACGCATCTGCACCAAGCGGCGTGCTTGTCGGGCTCGCAGTACGCGTTCGGCCCGCAAGGTATGTTCTCGCAGGGATTCAGGCACGCACCGTTCACACAGGCGAAAATGTTGTCGCAGTCGTCGTTGGAGGAGCACTCGTTCTTAGGCACAGCGACTCCTGTGCATCCAGCACCGTAAGGATCACCCACCGTGCCCTTAGGACACTCGCAGATATGGTCGCCCTTCGTGTTGATACAGTATGCGCCGTGTCCGCAAGGATTGTTCGCGCATTCGTTCACGTCCACGCAACCGTGTTGCGGGTCTCCTTCGTAGCCAGCCTCGCACATGCACTTGGGCGGGTCGCTTGGAGTGCATTTCGCGTTGATGCCGCACGGGAACCGATCGCAAGGATCTGAAAAATGCATAGAATGCATTAAAAATGCATAGAATGCATTAAAAATGCATAGAAGAAATCCCGATATCGCGAAACGATTTCTATCGAACACTTACTCTTGCAATTGTTTCCGTCCAAAGCGTCGGTGTAGAACGGTGGCGGGCAAACGCATTCTCCGGGTTGCACGCATTTTTCGTTCGCCTTGCACTCGTTGTCGTTGGTGCATCTCTTCTGTGCGGGCGAGCAAAGACCGTTGTAAGGATCTCCACCGTAACCGTGTGGACAGACGCACTGATGAGAGCCTGGCAAGTTGATGCACTCCGCGCCGTAGCCGCAAACTTGGTGTCCAACGATGCACTCGTTTATATCTGCCATTTAACGAACACTTATCAATATCTATGTAAAGGGAATCGTTGACACGAGCGATCCGATACGAACCATCGCAAGAACCGTCCACCTTGGTCGTGTAACCTTTAGGACAAGCACAGTAACTGACTCCGCCAGCGATCGTGATGCACTCTGCACCGCTCGGACACTTTTCGCCCTTGGAGCAACCCGCCAGCACGCACTTGCCGTTGACGATCTTGTAGGGAGGCTGACACTGGCATTCGATGCTGTTGCATTCTGCGGCGAGACAAGTACAAGTCAAATTTGTAATTACAATACTGAAAACCACCTTTTTTGAAAGAACAATATTCAAAAAGAGCCACAAGCAACCCCTAGTGGACCCTTTCTAGTTCCACAAGGAGCCCTAGGAAATTGAAATGTCCTACCTTCGCAAAGGGAGAACGGGTTCCCATTGAATCCAGGCGGACACTGACATTCGTAGCTACCGGGCAGATTCTTGCAAATCGCATTGACTCCGCAAGCAGGCTTGTCCCTGAGCTCCATGCACTCGTTGATGTCCCTGCACTTTCCAGTTTCGTGATCGCGCGTGTATCCCCGCTGACAAATGCACACGTTGCTGCCAGCGAACTCGTTCTTGATGCACTGTTCCCCAGCTGGACAAGGTGTGCTGGGTCCGCAAACGTGGGGAGCTTTCGACTCTTGACAGCCCCCGCTGTAGGGGTCACCGGTGGTCCCGCTGGGACATTGACAGGAGAACCCGCCGGGTTCGTTGTTGCAGATCGCACCCGGAGGACACTGGTTGATCGCGCATTCGTCGATGTCCCTGCAGCCTCCCTTCACTCCCGGCTTTCCCGTGTATCCGCTGCGACAGAGGCACGTCGCCACGTCGTTCGACAGCATGCAGTGGGCGTTTGGCCCGCACGACAGGTCTTCGCAGGGATCTGACGAACAAACCGGAGTTAGACGAGCTTCTCTTAAAATATTCCTACACTTCTAGCTCGATCAACCCTCGCACGATTTTCCCATCATTCCTCCATGAAATTCAGCTCGATGGGTTAAAAATATTTTCGAAGGCACCTTGACAACTAGATTGAAATTCTGGACCGAAATGCCTTTGAAATAGAACTCAACTCCCACGATAATAAATGTAAGAAAAATTAAAGTTTTCCTTTCGAGTCAGCCAGATCGTAGCGCAGCCTATTCGAAAGGATGATCTCACTATACGGGCGAGTGCACTCACGTCTGCAGTCGTTTCCAACGTTGGGTTCAGGGCACAGACACCTCTTCTGCGGATCGCAAATGGCGTTTCCGGGACAATCGCCGTCAACCTCGCAGGTAACTATACCCACGCACTTAATGTAAGGATCAGGGTCCGGTATGGTGCCCTCAGGACACGCACACGTGTAAGACCCTTCCGCGTTCGTGCATGTGGCACCGTGGCCACAAGCGTCGTGTCTCGTGCATTCGTCTACGTCTGTAATTAAGAAGAACATTTTCCAGATACGGCTCCCCTTGAGTCCCTCTAAGTGAAAGGTAGACGTTTGTACCTAGGCACTGTTTGAAGGCGTTTCCAGAGTATCCGGGCTTGCACTGGCAGCTGAATCCTCCCAGAGTGTTGGTGCAAATTGCGTTTTTACCGCAGCGTCCCGAGGGGCCGTTTATGGCATCGCACTCGTTTATATCTGATTTTTCAAACACATTAGCAAGTTAACTCGACCGGTGTCTATCCGTGGCATGCGTTCGCGACGATTAAAATTGCGCGCATGTCATGGTCTGAAGCCATAACTAGACTGCGGGTCTGAGTGTGAAGTCAAAGTTTTTTCGAGCAATTGAAAATAACAGGAGTCATCGCGTTTCTAAGTAGAACTTCTAAAGAGACGAGTGAACTTCTACTTGGTTCCCATGTCCTACAGCTAATGCGGATCATTTTTCTTTTGCATAAAGATCTGCAATTCAGCGATGACAACGAACGTTCGAAGAATACTAACCGACGCATCCAGCCGCGATGTCGTTCGGGTTGAAAGTCCAGCCGTCCTCGCAGATGCAATAGGCTTCGTGGCCGTCAGCCTTGCAGTACGCGTGATCCCCGCAAGTGACCTCGTCGCAAGGCGCTACACAATAAACCGCGATCATCGCAGGCAGCCCTGTGCAATTATTTCCCGGGCATCGCCCGACAACAATCGCCCCGCGTTAATTTACCTTTGCAGGGTATGTGCGGCGGCGTTCCAACGAAACCGGACTCGCACTCGCAGTGGTGGCTTCCTCTGGTGTTGCTGCAAATCGACGAGGGACCGCAGGGGTTCGAGAGACACTCGTCCAGGTCCACGCATTCTGCGCCGACCGCCTTGAAACCGTTCTTGCAGAAGCACTGGCCCTCGATGCACTCCGCGTTGTTCACGCAGTCGAAGTTCGATTTGCAGAGGGTGGTCACGTCAACCTACAAAATTCATATTGTACAAAAATCGTAGTAGTAACGTTTAATCCATTTTTATAGTCTCGAGTTATATTAAAAATTAGAACCTACAGCTAGAAAATTAGTCCCAGAGTTAACCCGACGAAATCGGAGTCAAAATCAAAGAACTTTCGATAGAAATGTGATAGAGTGATGATATTTTTTTTAATTAAAGCTGAAACTTGGTAGAACATAGGAAAAATAAAAAGATTACGGTACGAACGTTTTTCAACCTTGAGAAAATTCGTTAAACTTGCACAATTTCAAGAAAATTGTGGTTCTTCCAATACCACGCGCGGAAAAATTGTTCTTTAACATGTTATACGTCATTTCCGGAATCATAACCGGAAGTAATTAAATTACCTGCTCGCAAGCGACCGTCGGACTGGGGTTGGCACTGTACCCCGGTGGACAGACGCAGGTGTATCCAGGATCTTCATTCTTGCAAATCGCGTACCTTCCGCAAGGACTCTCCAATGCCGTGCATTCGTCGATATCTGATCGTTATTCGAAAAATATGTATTATTAAAAGAATTATACGCATCTGACGTACCAGCCAGAACACCAACATCGTGATAGACTTTATACAGTGATTTTTACGCTATTCAACGCATGTTCTAACTCTCGATAGGCGTTTCTTAGCGGTCTCTCCGCTAAAAACGTTTTCCTGTAGGTACTCTAAAAACCTCTTCCTGTATGTACTCCGATAACCTTTTCCTGGATGCAATTTAATAATCATCCGCGTGCAGAAGAAGTCAATTTCCATCTACTCAGATGTTTCTTGCTTGAACAGCGCGAATCGGACAGCTACACCTCGTCTAGAGGTTCTTTATGGACTCTTCTGAACGGATTTAATATTGTATAATGAGCGAGTAAAGAAACGGGAAGACGTGCCAATTTTTGTGAATATGTTTCAATTTATTAAGAAACCCATGAATGCGATATCTTTCTCCCAAAAAATTTGCTTTCGATATTGGAATCGGAAAACGTTTCAAATAAGAGAAACACCTATTGAGAGTTTGGAAAAATCGAACATCGTTATCGGTTAATCGTGAATCGTTAAATATTTATGAACGGACTGCAGATCTTTGCGTAAAATTTCCCGGAGCGATCTAAAGGACCGGGAATCTTGAAATTAACTTCGGTTCTCAAGAATTTCAGTAACTCCGAAACGAAGTGGCGTCATGCATAAGTTCTTGTACTCTGTGCTCGATGTTTTCCGCGAGCGCAGAAGATCCGCAGTCAATTGAAAACGAATGTGCTGGCACTATGTTACTCGAGAATACACGGTAGGAGATTAGACAGTGAGTGTCGGTAGCTAACCGCTGCATCCCTTAAACGGGTCGCCGGTGTAGTCCTGCTTGCAGCTGCACACGAAGCTGCCGATCGTGTCGGTGCACTCGGCGTTCTCGCCGCAAGGGTTTCTCTCGCATTCGTTCACGTCTGTTAATCAACACGGTTAATCGCACGATGAGTATTATTAATGATCGCCGATGGTGTTTTGTCTTAGAAGAGCGGCATCTTAGAAGACGAAGAAGAAGAAGAAGAAGAAGAACAAGAAGAAGGAAGAGGGGAAAAAAACGTTAAAGGGAGTGAGACTGACTTTCGCAGAGTGTTAGTCCTTGACCGATGAAGCCCTGGGGGCAGATGCACTTGTACGATCCGGGGACGTTGATGCATCTGGCGTTCGCCGCGCATGCATCCGCTCGACCGCACTCGTTCACGTCGATGCAACCGTGGGTGGGGTCCATCTGATATCCGGGCCTGCATCTGCACTCGAAACTACCCTCCGTGTTCACGCATTCGGCGTCCCCGCCGCACGGCGTGCCCTCCTCGCACTCGTTTACATCTGTTAGCGACGCGGTTAGTGGCATGATTTACTCGAGATGATCGAGTAGATGATGATCGTAGTCTGTTTCCATTTCCGAAGCTTATCGGTACAGTGTTTACTCTACACATGTCCTAAACGCCTAGCTGATAAAATTCCCACAACCATCCCATGAACCAAAGAATAGTACCGTTCGGCCGTGAATCGAAGAGTAGTACACATGGCCGATACATGTCCCTGGATAGAACCTGTGTCTCGGACGTGTATCGAGTAAACACTGTAATCGGATTTGACGGTGTCCCGTCACGCCGTCGCGAATTTGTTGCGCCATGAATGTTAACGCGAGCGATATTATTAACGAAGCGTGGACACTGTTATTCGAGGAATATTCATTCACTCGTAATCGTTCTCTATGTACAGAGGAGCATCTCTCTCTCCTTCGGTTCTCACATTCGCTCACTTACCGTCTCGTGAATGCACTAGGTCTACCGGAAAGCTCTGCCACGTTTCCTGATTACGGTTACCGCTACTGGGTACAACTCGGGCTATAAACATTTATTGCCTCGGTTTCGCAGTTTCCATCGCATAAGACGATCCATGACAGAATGGATGGTGGAAGCGATACGACGATGTTGCATATTCGCCAGAAAAAACGGCGTGAAACGGTACACAAGATTGCTAAATACGATCTCGTTCTGATTGGTAAGATCGGAGAGATCGAAAGCCTATTAAAACAATACCGGACGGTAATGAGCTTTCTCCGATGTCCATTTTGTCAGACTATATTCGGGAACTGGTACACGATCGGTAAAACGTTCACGCAAAACGTTCCTAAACGTAATCTTGATTCAACAAAATTTTCACATTGCTCTTTCGGGACCGGTCTTCGTAGATTCGCGATAAGGTAGAGTGACTGCATTACCGTCAGAAAAATTGACCATGTGCATGCCGTGGAACCCAAGCATTTTTATGCCATTGGATGAGTTTTCTGGATGAAATCTAGAGCAACGTGCACTAGAAAATATCTCCAGCTACAAATTGAGCTATATTTTGTCCCGATTCTCTGCGAAATAGAGCCAAAAACTTGAAGCACGTTTTTGGCTTCAGAATTCGTAATATCAATAATACAGTTCAGAGCTAACATTCGAACTATAGAACGGTAACGCCGGAAATAATTCCGATGGCGTTTATCTTCTGCGATCTTAATTATAATCGGATATCTTGCTAGTATACGTAGGACAACGCAGCGCCATTACTGCTTCATAAAAGGACGCTCTCGGCGGGGTAAAAGGCTCGAGTTTATCTTGTTTATTCGTCAACCTTGGACGGTAGCGTTGCTACTTCGTAAAAGGACGAACATCCGTGGAGCGACGAGGCAACGGGAAAAGATGTTCGATGGTATGGCCGTGCGAGTATGGTCGCAGAGCTTTCCGGTCGGTCCGACGCAACGGCAAGGATTTGATTCGTAATCCGTGCGGACACGCGTGGTTACGATATCGTTACGGATAATTAGTAGCCGCGTTACTCACCGTGACAGCCCAGCCAAGGATCGCCGCTCATTCCTTCCGGGCAGGAGCAACGGAAACTGCCGTGCACGTTTGTGCACTGAGCTGAACGACCGCAAGGGCTGCGCGAGCACTCGTCAATGTCCACGCATTCTTCCTCGGGTTCGCCGTTATAGCCCTCGGGGCACTCGCACCTGTGACCCCCGGGCAAATTCACGCATAACGCGCCCCTTCCACAGGCGCCCGGGTACTCGCATTCGTTCACGTCGACGCACTGCGCAGAATGATCGCGATGCAATAAGGTGCGCGCCCACGTGCGCCCTCGAACCTTCACCGTAGAATACATCTTCGACGACGATGACGATAATACTCACGCTTTTGAACGGGTCCCCCGCGAAACCTTCCTGACACGAGCACGTGTAATTACCCGGTGTGTTCTGGCAGACCGCGTTGTCGCCGCACGCGTCAAATTCCCCGCACTCGTCGACATCCTCGCAGAACACCTCGCCGTTCCCGGTGTAACCGTCCTCGCATTTGCAGATGTAGCCCGCCACCAGGTTGCAGCATTTCGCGTTCTCCACGCACCTCCCGGCCACCACCGGGTTGTCGCACTCTTTGATGACTGGGGGCATACAACCATGATAGCACCCAGGGGACCTAGGAGAAAGTCTCTCTCCACCTTGACGGCTTCGAACATCTCATTTCCTATCTCTTTATTACAAATTTTTATATACAGAGTGGGGGATTATTACGTCCAGTCTGAATATTGCCGTTATTTGTAATAATATGGAAAACTGTTATATAGAAAACTTACACGGTATAGAAGGGGACATATTGAGACACAAACATTTTCTGCACGTGATGTAGGGATACGAAGATTGCAACTTTGCGTTGACGCAAACGGTCGTCAATTCGAGCATCTATTGTAAGGTAATACAGTCTATTTTACTACCATAGTTGACCTTGCATGACCTTCAATGATAACTCGCTGAATTCATCTTAACACTGGCTATCACGTCGTGAGAATAAAAACATGGCATTCTGTGGAAATAATACGCGCGAAGCACACAACGACGCCATCTATCGGCAGCAAACGGAACATCCGAAGTGTACAAACGCTTAGCAAACACCTTTTCCATGGTCGTCTAGCCTAGAAGTCGGTTATGTAGTTATGTATTATTATTATAAAATTGTATCTTTCAATAAAGCCTAGTATTTCAACACATTCCATTTAAAAGAAGAAAATGTTTCTGTCACGATACGTCCCCCTCTATACCGTGTAAGTTTTCTATATAACATTTTTTCATATTATTACAAATAACGGCAATATCCAAACTGGACATAGTTATTGCCCCAGCTTGTATAGATGGAGCTGGTTCTTGTTTTCCACAGGAGAGCCCACAGAGATTGCTTTTGAAGTTTTTCTAGGCAACAAATCTGTCCTCAAGGGACTTGAATCGCGATTTTTGAATCGTCGAGAAAGTTATTACAGAATCCAATGTAGCTCGCAGACTTTCTGGACCGTCAAAGCAGCAAGAGCCTGGAAGAGTAAGTATAGCAAAACTTGGCATACCTTTGCAATGGAAACCGTCGCCCTCGTAGCCGGGGATACAGGAACATTGAAAGCTACCGAGGGTGTTGGTGCAGTGCGCGAATATATCACAGGGTCGGTACATGCACTCGTTTTCGTCTGTAACGGAGTTCGCGTTCGCATTAGAGATCATTGTTGCCGTTCCTCGTCGATAAAGGGCTCGTAAAATCTAACGGTATCGGTACGCGTGGTTAGCGTATCCAGAAAAGAGATGTCTACAAAAGCGTAATAGGTGGTTGAACGCAATATAGCAATCTGCCCTCCGGATACGCTCTCGAGTGGTAACTCGAAACCGTTGATTCGGCCGCTGAATGGAGCAGTGAAATCACAGGAAGAAGGAAACGAGAAAATATTCTTGTTTGTCCGTTGATTGCCTATCCTGTTTCTCGCGTCCATTGCACACGCGTGCATCCTTCCGCGGTAAACACCTCGCTTGCGAACTTAAAGACTTAGGAATTGCAACTATGCGCTGACTCGTGTAGCTCCTATATTTTACTAGTTAGTCTTTAGTCGAAATTTCTATTTCGCATAAAATCTCGCAGTCTACTTATTGCAAACATTAACAAAAACAAGCGTACTACAACGTTTTTAAAATTTTTAGTCACAGGCAACACTGTTGGAAAACGACGTGGCATCACATTTCTACGTAAGAAAAGGTTTCATATATTTTTCGAAGAGGCCATGCGTGTCCAACTATTTCCAAACAGTGAAGCGTTATTATTTCAGTATACTGACCTGGCACCTGGCAATTGCAACCACTGAAACCGTCGTTGCAGTGACAGACCGAGTCCAAGCAAACGCCGTTCACGCACCTGGTCCCGTCCTCTTTCGTGCAGTCATCTAATCGCGCGGGAAGAAAAAAGAAAATCAATCCCGATCTGGCCGTGGGTAAACGATCGAAGATAATCCCCTTAGTCATCGGCGGCGGAAGACGCTCGCCGATAGACCCCGTCGATTGCCCGACGAGTAATTTATTTCCCAGCGATTGCGTAAAAGAGCTGCCAAGGCCGATTACGATGGGAAGCGAGTCAAAATCAATGTCGTCGATCGATCCCGCCGGAAGAACGCTCGACGAAGACGGGGAAACGCTTGGTAACCGCAGTATTTTCTCCGAGAGCGCGAAACCAATTTTTCTTTACAAAACATAATTGCACTACATTCCAACGCGGTCTACTTGGCTCAAGAAATTCCCAAACGAATCGTCCGCTGCAGAATGACAAATTTTCAGTGCAATTCCTTTTTATTTTTAAGCATTTGCAATCCATCTGGGTTTATTCTGCTCTGCAGGAATAATATAAGTGGGTACAATAATATAGAATACAGAGATAGTACAAAAAGAATACAATAATAATACAAGTTAATACTAAATATGCAGATTGCAATTTTTGAAAAAGGAATGAATACCAAGACAAGCTTCAATATTTGGCTTCGCTATGTGTCTACATTATGAGGTAGTTCTCAGTGCAATTTAAATGACCGATTCGCTCCGGCTTCTTGCGCCAATAAAAAGACTTCGATCTCGATCGCGAGATCGAAGTTAATGCTAAATATGTAGATTGCAATTTTTGAAAAACGAATGAATACCAAGACAAGCTTCGATATTTGGCTTCGCTATGTGTCTACATTAAGAGGTAGTTCTCAGTGCAATTTAAATGACCGATTCGCTCCGGCTTCTTGCGCCAACAAAAAGACTTCGATCTCGATTCGCGAGATTCCAAATGGCCCGGCGAGCAACGACATGACGCGAAAAAGTCCTCGGCAGGGGCTTGTAACGGTATCGCGACCGAGGAGGACGACAAAACGATACGATTTTTCCGCGGCTGCAGTGCTCGTCGTAGGGCGATGCGCTTTCCCGCCGCATCCTTGCTCGACTCACCTGTGCACTTGAGTCTGTCGCGTTGCTCGTCGGTGCCTTGGTAGCAGTCCACAGTGCCGTCGCATAGCCTGGACAACTCGATTCGTTGTATCGATACGGTCGACTCGTTCACCTGGCAGCCGAAGTAGCCGTCCTCTAGATTTAGGAAGAACACTTCCCTCCTGGATCCTCGGCCGACTTCTCTGAGAGATTCGGCCTTTCGAACAACACGGAGCAATTAGCGATTCGAGGTTTTCCCATGACCCGTGCAGTTCTCGCAAGACTTTCAGGTGCAAGCATGAATGGTTCGGCCAGCTTCGTCGTCACAAAGCTGGTTGCACCGTTCGGTGCAACACCCGAAAGCCTCAACCGCGAGCACTGCACAGAAAACAATGATCCAACGACCTTCCGAAAAGTCGATCGCCTCAAAGAACACTGTGATACTCACTGGACACAAGGACAGAAGTATCCACACCACCAACGGCCAAAGACGTTTCATCTTGACTGCAACAGAGAATAGATCGATCACAGCTCGGTCCGGTGCATCGCGGGGAATGATGATGTCAATCGAACGACGCGAGAACAAAAAATCGCAGGACGCCGATTGTGTCGTTACGACACCGGCATGGCACGGCACGGCTCGACGTTTTTCGACGGTTTCCTGAATTACGTTCGCCCAATTACATCATCGACGTCGGTCTCGCTCGAGCGGATGCCCTTCGCGAACCAGAACAAACACGGACGCCTCGCTTCGGTTTCTCGGCTCCGAGAGCACGGTGTAATAGGATTTTTGGAATCACTCGTGCGCGACCGGACCGCCGCGAAGCCGCGACGTCCGAGATTACGCTCGAACGGGCCCGGAGCTGCGAGGGATTATCGAAGAAAACGCGCGCCGACTCCGCTGCGGCGAATCGATGAAAAATCCCCCGGTTCGCTGTCGCGGCCGTAAGAAACCGACTGGTTCTTGCCCCGTGAAACAGGGGAACACGGTGCAGAGCCGGGGCACCTGTCCGACAGGCACGCCGCGCCATTTCCGACCCCCTCACGAACCAACCCGAACCTAACTGTATCGGCTTACACTTAGCCCGGGCCCTAAACCCCCCAATTTCCTGGTTTACATCGTGTTTTGAAACACGAGAAGCTCCGGACACACAGTTGCATAACGATCCGCGGAGAACGAGGAGAGGCAAAGAGCGAACTGGAGCTCGAGGATTCGATTTCATTCCGATCGCTTTACGGTGATCGAATTAATTAACCTTTTTAGTGCCCGGCGAAAAAGAGGCGCCTATGATAACCGGCCCGAATTTCACGATTTTACCAGGGTTCGGAAAAGGCTGATAAAACCAAACGAAAAGCAATATTTAGTACATGATTCAAGAAGCAGTATATTAAGGGCGAAATGGAGAACAAAACAGTGACGCTAAGTTTTCTATATTCATTGAAAATTACATAAATAACAAAGGTATGAGTGATCATAGAGGAAAGAAAAATTGAGTCCTCTCTTTCAAAACATAATTGCATTTTCCAACAAGTGCATTCGGCAAAGATAGTACAGGCCTACTTTGAAAGTAAGGAAATAGACGGTTTACCATGGCCAGCGAGATCTCCCGACTTAAATATCATTGAAAACCTTTGGGAAATACTACTCAGGGAGGTTTATTCTAAAGGAAACCAGTTCAGTACTGCAGAACAATTGAAAAACTACGTTGAAATGGTATGGAAGAAAATTCAGCAAAAAACGATTAAAAGCTTGTATAAATCTGTTCCAAAAAGAATGTCACTTGTCATAAAAGATGAAGGTGGCAACACAAAATATTAATAACCGATAAAAATAAACTGTACGTGTTAATGTTTTACAAAAACATTACCTGTCTCATAGTTTTGTCGCAGATGATAAAAGGTAAGTTGGTGTTACTTCCAAATTCTTATAAATACTAGCGCAAACACTGCGTTAAACGTCTCCAGAGGTAACTAACAACACTCTGTATGAAAGACCATGAAGTTCTTTCATATAACTATTTCGTTTTAAGTGATGTCTTATAGTATTGTCGCGGACTGTAGCTTTAAGGGTGCTAAAATTATACTTTCTGGTCATTTCATTTGAACCGTTAAAAGAAATAGAGTCAAAATGTCCGGTGAATTTAATTGCTTTATTTCGAATCGAACAGCACAAGATCGAAGCGTGAGAGAAGCCCTCAGTTCTCAGAAAGATCGAACAGTGTTTGCACCCTGAAGAAGCCCACGGTTCAAAGAAACTTCGAGCAGGTGTCTGTGACGAAAGGGAGATTGCGAAACCGTGTATTAGCTGTTTACGGAAAGGATACACATCCTTTCGAGATATGTTCTGGAACGTGACCATCCTCGACGGTCTGAGTACCCACGAGCCTAGCCCCCATCCTGAGATTTCGCGTCGGCCGGAAGCATGGTTTTCAAGGGTCACCGGTGCACGCGATTCGCGGAAGCCGTGTGTTTACGTGCACCGCGCTCATGGCGAACGCTCGAACGGGCGCGTGTGGTGCGCAAGCGAAGGAGCTGGGTGCGCGTCGCACAATAAGTCAGAGCCGGCGATCAACCGCGCCGCGAAATGTTAACGACTGTGCCTCGGCGAAGGAGGATTCGTCGAGAAGAAGAAGAGGACGAAGAAGAAGAGGGAAGAAAAGGAAGAGCTACCGGTGGAACGCCGACAGGAAAAAAGGAGAAGAACAATTAACAGAACGAACGAGAGGAACGCTGAAAGTCAGGAAAAACGAGGAGAAAGGAAGGAGATGGGAGAGGAGGGACGGGGGAAAAGGTGGAAGATCGCAAGGAGGAAAATGTTGAAGAGGGAAAGGAGCTGCTAGTACAAGACTGGATCCGTGGAATACGGAGTTACCGTGTGTAGCATGATTTTGAACGATTCAGCCTTGATCTTGATACATCAAGATGAATGATGGCCAATCCGTGCGATCTTCTTAACAGTCTTTGATACCGAAGATACAGAAAACGAAAGTCGACGATGTTGTACACATGGAAGGGGAGTTTTGCTACGAGCAGGATTTTATTTTGTCGAACCGATGACTCTGTTTAACCCACTTCCATCGAGTTCAACTGTTTTTGTTCGCACGTAGCCTGTCGCAATAAGTTCAAAAGAGGGGTGTGTTCTACATTTGCTAACCGTGTCTCTCCTGAATGCACACAGGTGTTTCGTTTTTTTATATTCAGTGAAAGAGGTAGACGACCATTGTAACCATCAGCCCTCCGAGCCTGTTAATAAAATCTTCATTCTGTAAAGAATATGGTGTCACCTTTCATGGAACCGTTTGCATTTCGTTTTTACATTATTCTTCATTCCCCTGCGAATTTTTGGTCCCATCAAGACGACTGAAACACCTTAATGATCTAAATAAATTTTGTTTCATTTCATTCATTCGAAGTGTGGCTTCGAAACTTATATTCCCATTACATTCGGCCTCCTCTTTGCGATTTTGAATTCCCTTCGCAAGAAATGGAGACTGAAGTCGAGGCGTTAGAAGGCTCGCGATGAGGAAAATGTTATTTCGTCGGACCAAATCGATGAATCCGTTCCAGGATTGTAGCAGGTGATTTTATAGGCGTGGCAAGCGCCCGTAACAGCACATTGAATTCCTTTCGGAGAGGAATTCTCGCGCGAAAAAGACGCGAAGGTTAGTCGGAGCGCGGTTTTAACCAGTTTTCGAATTGCGGGACGCCAGAAACAGGAACTGGCGCACAGTTGCCAATTTGGACGAAATTGGAATTAAAAATCACAGAACTTTCGGTAGAAATCAGGTAAAGCTGAAACTTCGTAGAACATGGGAAAAATAGGGAGATTATTACCATCCAATCGTTTCTTGAATTTTCTTGAATTTCTGCACGTTTAAAAAAACGTACGTACCACAATCTCCCTATTTTCCCATATTCTACAAAGTTTGAGCTTTGATTTAAAAAATATTTCGTCGCTTTACCTCATGTCTATAAAAAGTTTTGTGATTTTGTATCCGATTTTGTCCGAATTGCCCACGGTGCGGCGGTCGCGGAAGGAAGTTTACGACGACGGGAGGGTTTTTATATCGTGGCAACGACCGGGTGAATTTCTGAAACGTATCGTTGATACTGCTTCGAGTGATACTGCGGGCGCGTTGAGCCCGTCACTAACGAGCGCAAGGCTCGAGGAGCGAGAAAGAGGAACGGGAAAGAGGAGGACGGAGGACGCGGAGGAACGTAATAAAGGAGGGCGTGCGAGTGCGATGCACCTGTGGCCCTCCTGCCCCTCCGCAACAGCTTGCACCGACCACCAGTGTGCCTCCTTGTACCCTTAACTCCTCGACAAGCACCGGCTAGACAGCTGGCAATCCGGCTAGACCGGACACCTCTCGCCCTCGCCCTCGCCCTCGCGGATTTTCGTCACGGAAATTGGCCACCCCACTTGTCCAAACAACGAATTTCGAGATGCATCGATAACCGTCCACGCCGTTTCCGTAATTTCATGCGAACCACGCTCGCGGAAACGCTCGACGAACACCGCACCGTTGTCGTAATAACGGCGCACCATGAATTTCGAACGACCCCGGCTGGAATTCCGACAAATAAACGACTCGCTATACTCCGCAATCGACGATCACTTCCAACTCCATTCGCAAGATTTCTCGAACCGATAAGGGAACCAACTGGATGGATCCTATAAATCGAGTTATTTACGGGCTGGTCGTAAAGAGGAGATACATGAAGTCATAATGCCTGTCCACTTCAGTCCCGTGTCCCAAGTATGAAATAACACGAGCCCGACGGACAGCGATTATGATATTACGATCATTGAAATCTGCCCGCTGCATTCCGAAATAATTTACTCGCAGATCGTCGAAGACCTTCCGAATAAAAATTCGCAAAAATCACGGCGCGTTTAGGATCACTGCAAGATTTCCGTGCCGAAGAGAAACGTAGAAGCGGTTCGAAAAAGGAGAAACACGCAGGTATTCGTTTCAAAAGTCACGGGATTCCAGCGTGAAATTGAAATCGCATCGTTCTGCGACATTTCACGCGTTCCGATCCGCACGAATCCTCGTCGCCTGGGAATCGGCTGTATATGGTAGCAGAGATCTCCGACTGCGACTGCTGCGAGTGGCGCCCCCCCCCCCCCCCCCCCCGCGCGTTGCATACAGCCTGCAGAGAACTGCATGCAGAAACAGCAACCAGCAGCAGAAGGCATTCGACACACGGTCATTTCATGCAAATAACGGCTCGGAATTGCGCTCCTCGGTGCTCGCAACTTTGCTGCGCCGCTCGGTATGGGTATCAACGAGAAATGTGTTACGGTGTCAATGATATCATCCGGTAGGCAGACAGAAGGAAACGATGACAAAACCTATCAATTAGTCGGCGACGCACACACGTCGGGTCGGGCCGACACGCGTGCCTCTACCAACCGTAGCACAACCCCGGTGCTAATAACGCGATTCTCCCACGCGCAAACGCTGTTGCAAAACTCCGATGAGAAGACGGAGCCTCGCAGAGCCGATGCAGAATTCGCCATACCGATTTTCAATGGCCTACTTCCGATCCCTTGAATCGCGCGCTCCCTCGTTTCGCCGAAATCGCGCCGATGAAACTGCCCGAGATCTTTTTTAATTGGCTCGTCCATGCGCAACGCGCTCCACCTACGTCGACTCGATTTTAATTATTCCCTTCGACCGCGACGAAAGAAACATTTCACATTACACGCACACAACTTTTTGCGTTGCACGTTACCGCTTATTTGTGTACAACAGCGTGACCTCCAAAGGAACTTGGACTTTAAAGAATTCTACAGTACAAAGTCATCGCATTCTAAGTAATAATTAAAGGATTTACAGTCCAAGGTCGTTTGAAGGTCACGCTGTTATACATAAATAAGCAGTAATATACAACAGAAAAAGTTGTGTGCATATAATGTGGTAAAATATGGACGGCCATGAAAGATTCGTAAAGAAATTTTTGTTTCGTCGCAGTTGAAGGGAATAACGATTAAAGAATCAAATAATCGATCAAATAATGATTGAAGACTTCTAAAGTCCGAGGTCATTACATTTAAGTAATAACTGAAGGATTGCGAAGTCCAAGATCGTTTGAAGGTCAAAAAATTGCGTGCATATAATGTGATAAAATACGGACGGCCATGAAAGATTCATAAAGAAATTTTTCTTTCGTAGCAGTTGAAGGGAATAACGATTAAAGAATCAAATAATCGATCAAATAATGATCGAAGAATTCTAAAGTCCAAGGTCATTTCATTCAAGTAATAACTGAAGGATTGCAAAGTCCAAGATCGTTTGAAGGTCAAAACATTGCGTGCATGTAATGTGACAAAATATGGACGGCCATGAAAGATTCATAAAGAAATTTTTCTTTCGTCGCAGTTGAAGGGAATAATGTTGTAAACAAAATTGTAAGCCCGAGGGGAACCAATAAATTATACTACTGAAGGGAATAATGATTAAAGAATCAAATCATCGATCAAATAATGATTCATTATTACTTGAATGTAGCGACCTTGGACTTTAGGATTCCTTAATCATTATTTGTGATTATTATTTTAATCGTGAAAATTAAACGATCAAATAATGATTACGATCCTTTAATTGTTACTTGAACGTAATTACCTTGGACTTTAGAATTCTTTGAAGGATCGTAATCATTTTTTGATCGTTTAATTTTCACGATTTAACACCATGCTTTGGATTATACATTTTCGTTCAATCGTGGCGCAACTTTATTTAAATAAAATTTCAGGTTTCAGCAACACTCCTCGCAGTGTCACGGCTAAAAGACGACAAGTAGGTGGCCCGTGTTAAGTGGAACATTCTGCACATAATTAATAAAAATTGTAGACGAGCATAGAAGACATTCGAAAGGCAGACAAAATCGTCGCCTCGTCGTCCGATTCCTCTATTACCTAGCCAAGCTGTCCAAGGACTGTCAAAGGACCTCGATCGTAGGAGGTCCTACCGTACAGATTTCCCTCCATATTTATACAGCAACAATCGAATCACTCGCGATTTCGACACCGTCCGAACGTGTAGACATTTGCCGATGACTTAACCGTTCCGAGTTTAATTATCATGCGGTCTACGCTACACGCGGCTCCATCAAGGATAACGATCCTGGACGGCCGCGTACAGCGTCCCTAGTTCCTGGGATTTCTTTTCCATCTCGTTTCACCGTAATCTTTCTTTTCTATCCGATCGCCCACGGTCGTGTCGGTTTATGGAAGCTTGCGCTGTTTGAACGGCGCCGTGAAAGTGGCTAGATGCGACCAGGTACATCTTGTCCCTGTACTTTTTTCTCTCGTTCCCATCCACCCACGCGTCCCGATTCGGGATTAGAGGCCACGCGTGGCAGTCGAAAAATTCCTGCCGTCCCGAAACGATTCTTCCTGACTAATTAAGGTCCCGTCGAATCGTTCGCCTCGTTTCGTGAAGCTACGGAAGAAACATCCGTCTTCTCCTTATTCGGTGAAAGCTTAGATTTCTTCAAAATACATGCAACTAAAAGTTGCTCCTTGCTGCTTCGGTGTGGACACAGCAGGAACATTGATTTTTACCTATTTCACTGATTTATATTTGTCCACAATTCCGTAATACGTTCTAAGCAAGCTAGCACAGTTGCATGTGGGGATGTACAGTCGAGTTATTCGATGTTATAGCAAGCTCTGAAATGAAATGTCGTGGCCGGCGCGGCGGTTTCCAAGGCGTGCATCAACGAGGAATTCGACAACGACCGATTTGTCTGCGGAGAATGCCAATTCCAGCGATTACGGAGAGGAGGATACTGTTAGACCGCTTAATGAGAGACGACAAGCCTGAAACGGAGCCTTAATTACTACGTTAGACTCCTTTTCGCCGGTCGGATACGCAGATGCGCAGGTACGCGTGCGAGCACCCCGCCGTATGAATATTTATTAATCGGCGTGCTGTTTAACGGTAAAACATCGAACGTCTGCGAGGCTTTCTCTCTTTTCAGACGTCCGACTGCCTTGCAAAAACACGCACGGCTGATTAGCGAAGGAGAAAATCCATTCGGTGTCACTGCCTCTGGGGGGACTGATATAAAGAGAAGCTGGACGTACAATACGTAACGAATCGAGCAAACCAGTTGCACTCGGACGAGACTCGACCTTTAATTACCCCCTCGAAACGGCCACTTGCGATTTCAGTCACACTTTCTTCGATAATTTTAACTACCAGTCAAAATGACAGGTGGATGATTTTTTCTTTCTCGATTAGTGAAACCATGAAAACTCTTCTTTGGAGTACATGTTACCATAAAAATCGTTAAATCTTGCCGTTATTATAAAGTTATAAGTCTAAGTCACGTTTAGGGCTCGGTAGTTCTGGTGTTAAATTCTCTCTGTAACGAAGTGAAGAAGATTCTCACATTCTTCCTACCGTTTCAAAACTCCAACTTGTGCTGTAAATTCTTTTGAAGTCCGAATCACCGAGAGCCAATTCATTAAGCGAAGTGAGACATTTTCGCGAATGGCCGCCACTTATGACTCCGGTTGCCCGACATTCTTCGCGGCGATTTTTATAATTGCTCGGAACTTCCAATTTCGTCTCGGATAGCGGCTCGTAATCGGCTGCAGTTTTTCCAGACTGCGTGCCACGACAGAGTAATAAAATAGAGCTGCTCCCCCTCCACTTAATGGTGATCGAGTTCACGTGTAATCATAGACCAGAAGTAACGACCGCGGCATCTGGGGGAGAGGGGGGATTTGACATAATCGACGCAGCGGTTCGCGTAATTGCGGTATCTCGACGCGAATTGCTTCCATTCTCGCGGGGCATCAGCTGGCGCGCACTAATTAGCGTCGTCTCGTGATGATCTTCAAAACGTTACGCGCCGGGACACAACAGTGTTCCCTTAATGATCGATCGCGCCCCGATATTAAGGCTTCCTACTGGTTACGCGCGCGCGTTTTAATTTCGATCGCCGGTTATTAAAACGTCGTTATAACGTCGCACTCTCACGGTACAAAATTCGATTTGCGGGACTCGACGACGATCTGGTTAAAGATAAACACTTCGCTGTATCGCTTTTTACAATTGGAATTACTTCATTCGTCCTTTCTGACGGAAAGCGAAACCATTAGAAATTGCGGAAAATTATCGGTTTCGTCGTGGAACTTCAATCGGGAAGCAGCGAATCACTTCTCGCGGGATTATTATTTTCAAAAAAAGACTTTGTAACTGTTTTCTAGGTTTTACGCTGCCAGGTTTCCGCCAGATAAAGTCTTCAGGATACGGTTATGTTCTCCTCGGACTGCAGAAGTGGAGGGGAGAGGAGGTTTCTATTAAAATGCCGTTTCTCACGAGCGCTTCAGAAAACGCAGATCCAGCAGTCTAATAATCGAATAGGATGTTTCTCGGTGGGCTCGGGTAAGGTGGATGTTGACCCTCTTCGGGTTTTTCTGCATACTGATCAGATAGCCTAACCGAGCAGCTGAAAGGAGAAGGAAGTTGGGGATGCTCGTGCGAACCGTGTTGGTCTCGCCTCGCGGTTTGCAGCATGTTAGAAAATTCCTATTCTAAGCACGATCCCGGCGTCCGTCGTGCTCGCCTGTGGCAACATCCGGCATGAATCAACAAAGTATAAAGCCGAGCGAGCGAGCGAGCGATTCGGGTCTAAAACTTACGCCCACCGTCGGCTAACGAGAGAGCGGCTAACAAGGCGAGACAGAATTATTTCGTTGCAAAGTGAAAGTCCTTCGGCCGGCCGGAGTACAAACGAAACTGACGTAACGCGTGGGCCTCTCTCGTCGCCCATGCTCGGCCATCGAATTCATTCCGGCTTCATTTTTCTCGGTCCTGAACCGGGACCATCCCCCTCCTCTTCGTGTCCGAGCTCGAGACTTTTGTGTCTCCACGTTGCTTTTTTAATTTCAATCGACTGCGCGAGCGGCAGCGAGTGAATTGTATAATTAACCACCACCGTGCCGAAGACCGTAAAATTATTTTTCATTCTTAGAACATTCTTCTCAGACTGTTAAACGTTTTTCTCCGTTCCCGAGACTCTTTGGTGCCATTATATGTCCCCTCGTCGCAGCCACAAACGTTCCCATTTCGTTTTAACACATTGTTCACCGGTAATTTTACGCGGGAGCTGTCTAATGTCACCGGATATTATTTCGTAATTAAATGCAGAACCAAAACAATCTAAATAAACTTCGATAAACTTTATTTATACGTAATGCATTCAAATAAAACTTTAGACATATCTTTTATATAACTTTTTATATCCTTTTGTCGTATGATATTGTCCCAACGACGTTTGGCCACGAAAAGACGAGTTAACTCGTGACCGGTCAGCAATGTGTTCATCGATGTTCAGCAAAACTTGATTCTCGTCGTTCGAAACGCGAAATGGTAACAACAAAGACCGCCGGCTACATGGAAAGCGGCCGCGAACCGAAACTCTCGCGGCTATTGTTTAACGAGGTTTGCGTCACCGACGAATGCTAATGAGACGTTTATCTCCTCGTTGTTTAACGCGAATTCATTCCGTGGACAGCCTTGGACACAGGACAATGATCACCCTCTCGGTTTCTTATCGAACATTATTATTTCGTTTTATTATCGCTCTTTATTGCGTCGCCACGCACTCGCAATAATGCGTTTTTGATGAAATTAGAAATGCAACTGCACCGGATAAAATTACGCCATTCGCGATCGCGGGTTTCGACATTGTATATTCTAATCGGCGAACATAAACATTTTACTCGCGTTTGGCAAACATTTCATTCAATGTCGGACCGTGATCGTTGTTGTGGAAATTTTTTGCCTACCGTCGTCGATAGATTTAGTAGTTGCAAGCGTGTTTGTTGTGAGAATGACGTGAACGATGCGAGACGCGGCATGGTGACTTCATCTTGTTTACATAGCCTTTTCATCCGTTCAGGCAGTGACGTTTTATTTATGATTTCACGCTTCTTAGCAGGCGCTGGTGTCTTCTGTGTTTTCCCGTTGCCGTTCAATTGTATTTTGTTATACATTTCGAGCAGTTCCTCGTGGTTTTTTCGTAAGGTGCCATTTTCACGCCACGTGCTTCAAACGAACGCGTGAACAATTGCGGTTCGATCAATGCTGACTGTAATCGCGATACCAACAATTACATCCTCGCAGACATAAATAACAAACATACTACCCGATCTAAAAACGGAACAGAACGGTGCAACGTGTGCTAATAACTGTTCGCTGATCGCACCGTTCCCGTGTATTATCGCAAAGATTAGGGTCCATGTCCGGCGATAATTACAATGTACAGGAGGCTGTTTATTCTTCAACGAATCATTATTATCGTGACCATTCTGCGGTTGAAAAATCGTAGGTTACGCGGCGTCTACGCCCATCGATTACCATTCCTGCGGAACGAAATCCTGGAGCAACAGTTCCGCGAACTCGTAGCTCGCAGCTGCGGGAACAATTCGCGAAACGGTTGAATCGCGAACACACAAATCTAACTGGAGAGAGGAGGAGAGAGCAAGAGAAAGAGAGAAAGAGAGAGAAAGAGAGAGAAAGATCGCGTGGATCAAGGAGCTCTCGCGCTCGCCGGTACCGTTACGTTTTCCGCAGATTTCGCGCTGGCCCGCGTTACGATCCACTGGAAGAGACGCTCGGCGTCGTAAAATGGCAGCCGGCTGGCAACGTCTAACAGTAAAAGGTCCCTCGTAACGCGAGCATCCTCCTGGATCGAGCGTACGGTCCCCCGATCCTCCGAAAGCGATCGAAATTCCCCGCGGTGCGTTCAACCCGCCGCGGAACGAACAATTACGCGTCGGTCGCACGGTTCCCCGAAGGTCTCCCTTTCATTTGGCCCAACGATCGACCGGTGGATCGATCGTCGATCGCCGATTGCGTCACCGGTTCGCGAAATCACCGGTTAATGAAACGCGGAACGATCCGTGTCCTCCGAGTGTGCCGTCTTTGGATCGAGAAACGATGATCGCGAGTGCGTCAGAATTGATTGGCGAGTTAGAGAGGCATGGGATTGAAGAGACAATTAGATGGTAAATAAAAAATTGATTTGGCTAGATATTCCGAAATTTTATCCTCTTAGCTGGATGACTTTTTTTAATTAGGAACACCTAAGAAACACGTTCTGAGAAGGCAATCTCGATTCCTCCTCTTCGATGTCATTCAAAAATAGTGAAGTCATAGTTGTCGAACAGCGGTAAAAATATTCATTAGACTCATCATTGCGAGAAGGCAAGTACAGTCGGTTTTGTAATCATTTTCTCCGTAAACTGTGCCGAAGCGTTCGCAAATAATAAAATCAGAAGCGAAACGGAGATAATGGAACGCGATCGAACGATCCACGACCTCGACGCACCGAGTGCATACCATCTTTAGACCGAGGGACGATGACGCGTTGTAAATCAGTGCGTCGGCGATCGATAGGATCTTCGATGCGCGCGTGGGACGTCGAGAAGTGCCCAGGGAAATCCGATTGGTATGCCGGAGTTCCGAAGAAAACCGCAACCGTGCGAACGGGAGGCAAGGCTCGCGTCTTTGGCCCCGATTGGAAGCGGCTACCTTTGATTCGATCCAACCTGTTAGCGGCTAACAGGTCTGGGTTAGAGCGAACATCGTCGCCGACGACTCTGAACCTTGACCCCCGCGCCGCCAACATCTCGTGGAATTTAAATACTCTTTTATTTTTAGCCACGGTAATTGTCGCTTTTAACCCCGCGTATGCGGGCTGCGCCCGTGGGAGCCTTCGGGATGCCTGACACTGTTACCATTTAACGTCTCTGGAATCCCTTGATCCCTCGCGAGCCAAGTTTCATTTAAATATTGAAAATATTTTTCCCAGTTGAAAATTAGATTCTACTTGTAGGAGGAATGAAAATATTCCACCGACCATTTTTACCGAGATGGTAAATACCAGGGAACTCGAGTCGATGCATACTGAAATGAACTGGATCGAAAAGCAAGGTTTAGAAGTTAGAAGTGGTCTTTTAAAAAGAGATCCAACAAGAAATTATTGGATTCCATTGCTCGAAATGGACTCGTAGTTTCAAGGTCAAATGTGTCGTTGCCGCAGGAAATCCTCCGAGGAAATAGCGAATCACAGAGTCCTGAATATTCCAAAATAATTGCCCTCAATTACCATGCTAATACGTCCCTACATTCCCATCGTAAAAATGCAGTATTTTAATACGATGAACTGAATACAGAATCGAGTACTTGAGGAAGAAGGCTTAGTAGGTGAACATGACTAGCACTTCGTACGCAACGGGCTAGACCTAGAATAGGGTTCAGGAACCACCAGCTGAAAGCACGGTTCGTTACAGCGAACACTGGTTCAGTGAGAACGACGGGGTTTGCATGATCCATCTGCAATGGTAATCGCCGCGCGAGAGGATCTTCACACTCTGATTCCCCCGTGGATAACGAGATTTGTATCGGGCTTATGGTAGCGCCGCGAAACACGCGTCAGCGTCCCACCTGGCCGCCAGAAATCTGCCGGCCCGATAATGGCCCCCGGAGTCAATGATAGTTCTCAGTCGGCGGTTCGGGTAAACGGCTTCGATGTTTAGCCGATTCAATTAGGCGCTTTACGAGGCTCTTCCCCGCGAAGAAGCCAGCCGGCCGACGCGACGTGTAATCCTCAAACTTATCAGCCATGAAAGCCGTTCGGCGGATGCAGGGGGGGACGTTAATTACCGAAGCGGCGTAAAACAGCAATTATCACCGGTGGCAGGCAGTTCGTGGCGACACGACGAAATTCCTGCGTCGAGCCTCCCGGAGATCGGATAGAGACGTCACGCGTAATGCCCGATGATCGAATCGTGTCATTAACGATCATTTTACCCGGCGCGAACCTCCGTTTACTACCAGAGTTATCCCGCGGGCTCGGCCTATCGCAATATTGGAGGCTAACCGTCTCCTCTCGCAGGCGAGTCCTCCGCGCTTTTTTCCCACGCACATGCGAGAGAGATGTCCCGTTAACGGTATGACGTTCCGCTCGTTCGATCCGTGAGAATTTCCGAGAAAAAAACTGAACCGATCGGTTAACAGAGCACCGGAAAAAATGGAAATCCTTTTGCTCGATTAAGATTCTCGAATATCAGAACCGTGCAAGGATCCTCGTACAAATTCGACTCGATTCCTTTTCATTTTTCCCGCCGCGCCGCGAGATTTTTCCACGTCCGCATGCGCAATCAGTTAACGGACGGTTTCCCTAAATATGGAAAGACTGGTGACACCGCGAGTAATGAGCCGATCGGCGGCGCGCGCTCGCTGCGACATTGCTGTTGCAAGCATTGAACTCTCCGGTCCGCTCGCGCGCTCGCCGGATCCGCTTAAGGCACTCGCGGTAAACGTGTCACCGGTTTATTCGCGTAACAGGCGCACCGAGGTTTCATTACCACATAATGAACGGACCAGTTTTATTGTAACGGTACGACACACGATAAATATCTGCTGAACGAGATCGGCCCGCGTAATTTCCCGCGGCCCAGGATGAAGACGTTCGTTATCGGGCCGGTACGCGGAACTGGGCTGCGCCGGATCCTGTAATTAGCCACCGGGGACGTACCACGGGATGTTTATCTTAAATAGAACATGCGAGACGCTTCGAACGACTGGTGTAGGTCGGCTCTTTGCCGATTTTTATCGGGCTTCTGCGACAACTTTGCTCGTCGACTCTCGGACGACGGGATTCGATTTATTTCGACTTGGATTTACGATTATGTACAGTAGACTCACTCGTACCAATTAATGATCAATCCCGTATGTATAAACTCATTACCGAAAGATTAAAAGAACAACAGTGTTTACAACACAGGTACCATTCACTTGCTAGGTTTACTTATAATTATCAATACGGAAAGCAACTAGAAACACTAGAAACTTTGCTTAGCTTTTCATGCATGGTAGGATATATTTTGTCCCACCTCGAAAAGTTGAAGTTACTCAGTTTAATATTTTATTTAAAATTTTTCATTCGGTTGGCAACGCTATGTACCAATGATAAGTGCGTAAACAAGTGAAACAAAAATTTATGCAAATCAAAACGCATCAGCAGGTTGGGTGTGCTGCTGTGAGTAAGTTTGACACAGTGAATTCGCAAAATTCTGTGCAACTGAGGTTTTTATTTTCTTTAAAAGCTTCCTTACAGTTGGAGCGATATCGAGTATCGCGTTACGAATAAAATTGCCAACAAACAGCTTTAATAAAGCAGACACGTCTTTAGAACGTCGGCAAGTATGCTTATTAGAAAATTTCGTGGTCGTAGACAATGCTGACAGAGAGAATGAACGGCGAATGTCCCCGAGGGACAATTTCGTGGCAGCGACGAAGAAGCCAATTCAGACGATCCCGGCGCTTTTAGAGTTGTTTTCAGCGAAACGTACCCGCGGCCATTTATAGTCGTCGTTTGTCAAAGCGACGAGCACCGCGGCGAGAATGGATCGCGAATTGAAATTGCTTTCGCGAGGGTTCGCGAGCCGCGACGACGAGCGACGAAACAAAGTGCCGGATAATAACTCGCATCGCGCCGCTCGATGGACCACTTAGGGTACATGGCTAACGCAGAAACGGCGGCGTTATTATCGGTTTGGCCGAACCGCGTACGTACGCCTGGATGACTACTGCAAAACGGTAAATTACAGCAATTTTCCTGATCGCCGTCTAACACGTGTTGCCGATGGTTAAACGGACAAATTGATCGTTGCGAAAATTCACCGTTCTAACGTTTCTCGCGCCGTTCGCCATTTTTGCCTGCGCTCGCTAAAAGCGCGGCTCGTACCGAACGGGAAATGGATTGCCGGATAAACGGGAATCATCCGCTGGGCTCTCGATCTTCGCGATCCTCTGCGAGCTTTTGGCTTCGAGTCGAACAATTTTCATGTTAACTCGATCTCACACTTACTGAACCTTTAGAGAGCCACTGCAGCGGACAAACTTGGTTTTATTTATATACATATACAAATTTTCCGTAAAGAAAATTCAAGTTTCCACTGGAAAAATGCCGGCACGAAGGTAAATAAATTCGCGTTTCAAGTGTACGTTGCCTAGAAAAGTCACAGAAGTCGAGGAGAATTACAGTTGCCTGCTATATGACGTCGAGGATTTAGGCGTTCTAGATCTCGCGACCTTGGCTGCCGCCTTTCAGTTCATTTTGCTCGTGTCGCGTTTCGTCATCGCCTAATGGCACCGTGTTTAAAGCGCGACTGCAGTGCACTGCGAATTAAAAAAAGTTCGAATCCCGTGCGACGCGCATAAACCGATTTATCGATGCAATTAGCACTTTGTCGCGAACCTGGTCGACCGGTGACGCTGCACTCGAGAGATCCGACATCTTTTCCGGTTCTTTTTACAAGAAAAGGAAAGACCGTGCTTCATGGAGGCTCGGCGAAAATTACTCCGGGTCGTTAATGGAAGCTTGGTCGAAAGGACGCGAGAGAAAGAGGCGAGATACACGAGCGAATCCTCGCGAGGCACGACCCGGCGAGGCAAGGTCGAAAGAAATCAATAAAGCCGTGCATTTCTTCGAGGGGGGAGAACGAGCATTCGCGCGGAAGGAAACGGCGACCGTCGCGTAATGACGCTCATTATCGAAGTCGCAGCGCGTTCGCTCAATGAAATAATAAAATCATCTTCGTAATGATAGGCTCGTTCGCTCGCTCGCTCGCTCGCGCGTCGCGTCGCCGCGTGTTGTACGTGTGCGAGCTTGGTAACGGAACCGCGGAAGGGACTCGGAAAAGTAATTTGCACCGCGACCCATGACACTGCCATCCCGAGGCACGAATAATTGCATCGTAACCGTTAAAGGGTGGAAAGGTCGTCCGGTCGAGTGGATATGAGTGGATATCCACCGTGCCTGTGCGCGCCCGGCTACACGCATAAGAAACGTTATTAGTGGAAATTGCGTCGGGGAACCCGCGCCGATCGAGCTGCCTCCCGGGACATTTATCACGGCCGTTTATCATAAACAATCAATCGCCGGATAAATAGATACGCTCGGAGGCTGAACGTTCCCCTGTGCCTCCCTCAAGATGATCGAAGCCACTGCCTGCCTCTTCCGACAGCACGACGAGACCAGGACTTCTCACTGGAATCACCCGTCGCGGGTCCATTCCCACACTTCCGTATCTGAACGTCGCTGGTCTCGCCATTTTTCATTTTTATCGATAGCCTGATGCACGCGGACGTTTTTCGACATTAATTCTCCGGGTACCGGCTCGAAGAATTGATAGAGCCGATTCGCGAGCTGGGGTTCTAAGCGTTCGAGTATTGTGAAGACGGGTTTGCCCACGGTAAAAAATAAATGTAGACGGTTCCAAAGATGATCCAATTAAACGCGTTTCACGTGTATACGCGTCATCCAAAATTTGATTGCGATGCGGTTAACGTCGACGAATTGTTAATTTCTTATCGAATGAAAATGTAATTCTTTCTCGTGTTGTTTTCCTTTTTTCGTAAAATTTATAATAGTTGATAGATCTTAATTCCGCGCCGTGGGGGATGTTTAAAATTAAATTCCACAGTTCACTGGTTAACCCTTAACGGACCAATGCCGCCGTATAAGGGTTCAATGTCGCGTATATGGCGGCAAACATCAAATTTAAATCATCTACATATATTAGTACATTTTCATTAAAATATAAATATTTTCCTTTCTACACTTGATATAAAAATGTTGAATCCACAGTTTCTCTTCGTATGAAAAATAGCTTGGACCTGGTGGGAAGTAAACTTGGAATACTTCCGGCCCGTTAAGAGTTAATTTAAACAAGATTTTTTAATTCACGAGGTTCGCTAGAAACATGAAAAGCGGTAAATCTTGTGAGAAGAAGAACATAAACGCTTCTTTTTCGATTTTCAAGCAATCCAGACCGACAGAATTCTTGTGAGAAGAAGAACATAAACGCTTCTTTTTCGATTTTCAAGCAATCCAGACCGACAGAATCGCAGAGTCGAATTGCGAAAGTGTGTAAAATCAATCGCGAACGTATAAATGCCGTAAAAGAAAACACTAAAAATTACGCAACAATTGCGAAACCGCGCAAGATAGTAACCACGAATTCATTCAGTTTAAGAGTGCTTCAGAATGCGTAATAGGTTAAGAATAATCGTTCGCTATTCGAACAAAAATCTGCCAACAAAGACGACAGGTGATTCATTACAGCTTCGCTGGTATTTCCGATGATCTGTACCTGCTCGTCGAACGTGTTTAATGTTTGCACGGTTGCGCAGGTGCTAATAGAAGACCCGCGGAGACTAATTTTCGTGAAATCTAGGCGGTCGAGCCGTTTAGCAAGAGATTCAGCTTCTCGAACGGAGAGGAGCAACAGGATTCGCGCAACGAGGTCCGCCGAGGTTTACAACGCGTTTACATTTGCAATATGATTTACGTAATACGTCCGACACCTATCCGACGACGTTACGCAATCGTTTATTACAGGACTGGTTCGCGGGGACGCGTTTAATCCGTCATCGCAACGGTACAAACCGCGATTCTCCTTGTACGGTCCGATAATCGCTCGTAATTCCGTTTACCCGACGCCGAGGATGAGCTCCGAGCTTTTCCTTCCGCCTCTTTCTCGAGAGAGAGAAAGAGAGAGAGAGAGAGAGAGAGAGAGAGAAACTGTTGTGTCACACGTGTACGCGAGACCTCCGTGCGAGATTTGAATAACAGGTTGCAGCGAATTCGCAAACACATCGAACACCGGTTTACAGTTAGGCAAACGCCGAGAGTTAGAAATTGACCGTGCGTCACACGACGACGCGAACGCTCGCGAACCGCCCATTATTTCTATGCTAATTCGCTGCACTCATGCAAACGGGATCGCCGGAGACATTACTCTAACGACGCGCAAAAACAAATCCGCAATTAGACGGGTCCCGGACCGGTGGCAGACGGGAAACTGATTGAATAAATAGTTCTAAAAATACCTTAACAACAAACTGTTCTGCAAGTTGTGTTGCCGATTCAGTCAACGATCTCTCGTTTATTGTGCTCTATAAATATCCATCGCCGGATCGGTGTACGACGAGGAGAATAATAAATAGAAATAATCGGCGAGCGAATATTTTCGCGAGCAACCATAAGAAACGGGATCAAAGCGGACTGGTTCTGCGAAAGTCCGTTTGCCCCGAGCGGCGTCCGAGCTTTTTGCGCGCCGATTCAATTCAGTCACGTTAATTTAATTTTACTCTTCTTGCGACAGGCAGTGTCGACGAAGCGCTTCGACGAACCGAAAAGAAACGCGACAAACGAGTTTCTAGCTCGTCAGAGAAAAGCAAAAGTGACACTCCCGGCGCAACGGCGGCGGGGATCGTCGCGTTCGATCGTCGTGTCGATCGTTGTGCGGGAAGTGATTCGTTCGAATGATCGCGCGCCGCTATGGCAACCAACTCGATGTTACATTAAATTCGTTCGAACTATTAACTGCGCGCGGAGGATCCCGCTTCCCTTGCAGGTGCAGAGGCTCTTTATCGCGAGCCACCTCTGCTCGGCGATACGTGACGATACATCCTCC
>CM052139.1:2911955-2932280 GCA_028454255.1 Halictus ligatus | reverse complement strand
ATACTGGGAACTTTATATGTCAAGGTGACCTCAGACCGGGCGAAATTTTACTTGTTGATATACGAAAAACGAAATGTCAATGTTACTCCGCAGCTGAGTAAAAGAAAAAGAGAACAGGATGCAAAATGTCTCGAGACATCCTCAAAGTGGTACAATTCCGATTCAATTGAAAAGTTCAAGAGCACAGAATGCGTCTGTGGGTTTGCAACGAGAGCCGTAAACTTGTAATAGACCGGTCGGAACAAACGCAAACGATTCAATATTCATAAATCGGGCATGAAATTTTTACGAAAACCTGCCGATGTCCTCGCAGCTTACGATTGCAGGAGCATCAACGAGCAGAGTTTTCTAGTAACAACTAATATAATCACGTCTGTCCGGCGAACGGAAGCGCGGCCGGAGCTGTTAAATCATGGTCTCGAACGCACAATTGCCTCGGCGGGGTCTGTTAAAATTCTGCCGATCGTTCACCGTGCACAAAGAGAAACATTGAAAAGCGAAAAGTCGTCTCTCGGAACGAGCGATTCGAATGCCTCGCGGGAGACTTCGATGCGCGGTTAGGCACGATCCGACGGACCCGGAGCGTTAAATATATCCTACGCTCGGCTAACGATTTCCTTTGTGTCGCGGGCACGTTTCGATGGGTTATGGTTTCCCCGTTTAAAATGCGGAACAGCGGGCCCCGGCCTGCGTTAAAACGGCTTCATTGTGCGGGAACGTACGAGAACGCGACTTCAACATCGGCGATGTTCCAGGAAGCGTAATCCAGCAATCGATATTAGCCTGGCCGCGAACCACGGTCGGCGAACGGGCCAGAAGCAAATGATCGCATAATGTATTCGGAATGCATTTGCAATATAATGGGAGGGGGCACGGTGGCGTTCCCCCCTCTGTAAAAATGGACTGGGACGCGTTGCATCCCGATGCAACACCCGTCGAAGGAAACTCCGTGGAAATCGCGAACGAACAGAGAGAGAGAGAAAGAGAGATAGAGAGAGAGAGACCTCCTCTCCGAGAGACTGGCTCCGATGAATTTCAATGTAACGTTCTCGCTCGACGACTACGCCTTTTATCGTCTCTAAACCACATCCTTACACGGTTTTATCGCGAATCTTCGCTTCCTAGCGTTTCCGTCTGCCCGTCATTATCATAAATCGCGCGACGTCGTCCACCGTCGTCTTCGGTCATCCTTTTTTTTTTTTTGTCTTCCTCCCGCGAACGAGAGACCGTCGATTACCGCTAACTTGGCAATGACGCCGGTAGCTGTGCTCGCACACCGTTCCCCTTAATCATCTATATTTTTATATTCCTAACAGGACTTACGCAATGCCCGCCGGATCGTTGTTAAATATAGGTACTTGCGTTACATCCAAAGGCGGTGACGCCGCGTCCAAGTCCATAAAAGAACCGCACCAAACGATCACACTACCGATCACTGTGTCTCTCCGCGTGTATCCTTCTCAAATATTCGAACTTTGCTCACTCACTCGCGATTCGCTACACTCCCGAGCCCGCTTTTTTCTCCCGTAGACGTGCGCGCGCGCGCGTATTTGTGTGTGTCACCCGCTTTTAATCATCCCCCACGGATCCCCCGCAGAGCTCTTTTTGCACATATCCCGAACGTGTCCAGAACGAAACCGCTCGCACTCCCGAGCGTCCCCGAAACCGGATCCCAGCCGGCGAACTTCTGTCGTCGCAGAAAGCGTCCCCGCTCGATCAAATCACTGCAACACAACGGCCCTTCGATCCTCGAGAGATCTTTATACCTTTGCGAAATTCCTCTAAAAAATTCCGGCTCCGTCCTTCACCCGGTGAACCGACAACGACCGCGGAATTGTACCCTAATTCGATGGAGGGGACGACTCTGTTGTCTTAATGAATGGGCGTGTATCGCACTTCGTAAAGACGACTCATTGCTCCCTGTGGTAATTGAGGAAGCGGCTGGTGCGGTGCACGCCCTTTCGCTTTGAAAGACAGAGAATGATAATGAGCGAGTGATTCAGCAACTGCAAGCATACAGCGCAGGTGCTTTTCTTTTTCTTAAATTGAAAGTTTACAAATTCGTGATGTACGGCTTTTCTTTTCCATACTGATTTAACCCTTAGCACTCGAGCGGCGACTCTGAGGCGCCGTTAAAAATATCGATTACAGTATTAAATTTGTTTGTATATCATAAAATGAAAAGAAGATCATAATTTCAAAGTCCTACTGAAAAAGAAAAATTTCAGTTCCTCATAGAATGGAAATATTCCAAGTCAGAGAAAATGTTTGGTTTTCGAGTAAAAATAGCTTCGAGTGCAAAGGGTTAAATATGATTTATGTGGTCAATTAACCCTCGTGCTCGTTCCTCGTTTCAGCACGACGTTCCCCCCACTGCTTCTGAATACATCGGTTGACACTCACTTAGGGAAATCTGCATACGCGCGGTGCATTTAACATGTTCGAGAAAGCCAACATTGATTTTGCAGGTTGGAGTGCGTCCACGATTTCATCGGTAAGCAGCGAGCAGATTCAATTATTCCGTCATTTTTTTAATTGATCAACGTGCAGAAACGCTTCGAATCGGTTGCATAATCCCCGATTGCACCGGACATCTGTTTAACCTCAATAACCGTGGAATGATTTATCCCTCGGATTAGAATTGCGCTCGCGGACCGGTGAATTATGAAAATCGGGGCCGGACGAGGGTTAAGAGCAGCGGATTCAAGGTCGGGATCGCGACTTTCGACGAGTTGAGCAATAGACGGCGACCGTGCGAGCCCCGTTCGATCATCTAAGCCACACCGATCTTCCGCTGATGGATCTTCGGGCGGGAAAGGATGTGTACCGACGGTGACGTAAGCGTCGAGCGAAAAGTTCGATTTTGCGAGCACGCCTTTCGTTCCGGGACGGCGCCGCGGCGTTTCGGCGTGCCCGGTCGCTTTCTAAAGTCGAGGACCGGTCGTTGGTACCGGAAACCGCCGGTCCGCCGAAAAAACTCGAAGAATCGCGGGTCGAGTGCGCCTCGACAAAGTCGAGCGCGAGGCTTTGTCGGCGTTGGCAGAAAAATTACACGGGGGAACGAACCGCGCGGGGATTCGTTCTAACGCGCAAAAAAAGCGACCGGCTCGCGTTACGGCCAGGTAGCCGCATAATTTCTGATCGGCAGGCTCGCGCGCATCCTTGACACCATCTGCCTAAAGGATGTGCTAAAGGTCGTAGCCAACGCGCGCGGTCTGACATAACGTCCGATTTCGCGATCGGACTGTTTCCTTTGATTAAAGAATCCCTGCCGTTCGTTTGCCTGGTGGATTTTTTAACAAATAATGTTGAAATATAGATATATATATATTTGCCTAGGCGGAGAATCGAGTACACGCGAGCCACGCCGCACGAAACTCATTTCACCGATGGAAACGCCGGATATTTATAGCTGCGGGAACGCGAGATGAAAGTAACGCGGCACGGCAAAAGTGTAACACTTTTACGGAAGACCGGAGAACCGGTGGACTTTCCAGATTCTCCGCGAGGATCTCTATTATTAATTCAAGGTCGGATCAGGATTCAGGGAGAGAGAGAGAGGAAAAGGGACAGAGAGAGAACAACGGGGCAGGATTCTGGGATTCGAGCGCGTCTCGAGACAATGAGATTCCTTCGGGAGAGCTGCGTGACTCCATTTTGGAGAACGTCGAGGAGCGGTGCGTGATCAAGCGTTAATCCAGTTTTTTCCCCAGAGAATCCTCCGGGGATGTCCCGCGTCGCGATGGATGGGTTCGGAGATCTTCTCCGGAGCGGCCTTGACTCCAGAAAAGAGCGAACCCGTTTCGCGCGAGCCTCGATCCCATTCTCTTTCTCTCTCTCTCTCTCTCACACACACACACATACACACGCGCACACAAACTGTCTTATCAACAGGGAGAGCGACAATCGAGACGATCGCGGAACGGAGAAACTTTCGCCGGATATCGGACAATATTTCGCGGGTCTGGAACCATACGCCGGGTTTTCTCTAGAGAAAAAGAGAGAGAGAGAGAGAGAAGTATGAGGGGAAAAGAAGGACGGCGACGCTGCGCGAAAGCGCACGGAGAAAAACGGTAACGGGCTCGCGAGAGTTCGGCGTTGGGCAACACGTAGAAAATTCGGTGGCGAGCGAGCGAGCGAGCGAGCAGAGATTTCGGGGGTTCGTGACGGAGCGTGTTCGTGGATCCTTGTCCGAGCAGACGGTCGTGTTTCCCCGTTGATCGAACTTACCCGTCCCCATGGCTGACAGCAGCCTCCTTCAGCCACGATCCTTCCTTGTATAGGTGGTCCAATGCTGGATGATTTTCACTGGTCGGTCAACAGTGTGAAAGAAAAAATAAATAAACCACTGCAACACCTTTCGGTGGTGACGTCGAGGAAAAGGACGAACTCCTCGTCCAGCCGGTAGACCGCGGACGAACTGGTGGCTGGCGAAGACTTTTGGTGAGACTTCGACGTGAGACAACGACGACGTCATCGCCGGCCTGGTGTCTCATTGGCCGGCGGTCCTTCTCTTTGCTCGACTTGCCTCTCTCTTTTCACCGGGCCTCCCTCCTCTCCTTTTCCTTCGGCGAACTCCTCTCTCGCCGCCGCTCGCTCGCTCTCGCCTCCACCACCTCTTCCGCCGCCCTCGCCGCCGCTCCGCGAACTTCCTCTCCTCTCTGTCGCACGCCCGGACGACAGCGATCGCTCTCACCTGTTCTATCGCTCGCTCTCTCTCGCCGCGCCGCGGCGGGGCTAGAGCACCGGAGTCGCTCGAACGACGCGCGAACTCCGAGAGCTCGGCGCCTGGAACCAATCCGCCTAGCCGCTTCGCCGTGCTAGAGACCCACGAAGAGAGCTCGTAGAACCCGACAACGTAGCCTCCGAGGAGGATACGCCGTGCCAGAGGTCATCCCAATCGAAATTTCGATCACGCAGACTACCACAGAGCCGATGCCACCGGTCCCCACGAGCGCTCGTGTATCTGTGGCTCTAGGATCAAGGATTCGAGAATCAATGCTGGAAATACAGCTACCTAGACCCTCTGCGAGCTCGTAGACCCTGCCAGCAGAGTTCTGGACAGGGTTAGAACTAGAACTAGCCAACAACTCTGCTGTATACGCGAGATCTAACTCGTGGACACTGCTGGTGTGGGTTTAGAAAAGGATACGCTGTGCCAGAGGTGAATCGAATCAAAATTTCCATCACTCGGACCATTAAAAAATTGATGTCAATCGTTTCCACGAATTCTCCTATATCTGTAGCTCTAGGACCAAAGATTCCGACATCTAGAATCAAAGCTGCAAATACAGCTACCTCGACCCTCTGCTAGCTCGTAGAGCTTGTCACCATAGTTCTAGGCAGGGTTAGAATTAGAACTAGTCAACAGCTCTGCTATATACGCGAGACCTAACTCGTGGACACTGCTGGTGTGGGTTCAGAAAAGGATACTCGATGCCAGAGGTGAATCGAATCAAAATTTCCATCACTCGGACCATTACAAAATTGATGCCAATCGTTTCCACGAATGTTCCTATATCTGTAGCTCTAGGATCAAAGATTCCGACATCTAGAATCAAAGCTGGAAATACAGCTACCTAGACCCTCTACGAACTCGTAGAGCTTGTCATCATAGTTCTAGGCAGGGTTAGAATTAGAACTAGCCAACAACTCCGCCATATACGCGAGACCTAACACGTGGACACTGCTGGTGTGGGTTCAAAAAAGGATACGCGATGCCAGAGGTCATTCCAATCGAAATTTCCATCACTCGGACCATTACAAAATTGATGCCAATCGTTTCCACGATCCCCAGTGCATCCAGAGATTCTCCGGCATCAAAGATTCAGTTCCGAGCATTGCGACAGGTCTAGAAATACAGCTATCTAACCCTACCATTGCGGGTTCAACGAAGAACACGCGATCCAGGAGATCAATAGAATTTCCATCGCGCAGACTATTAGAAAATTGATGGATCCTCAGTTCCAGGATCAAAGACTCAGTCGTGGACATTGCGCCAGGGCTAGAAACAGCGCTGCCCATCATGGCTTTGCGGGTTCAACGAAGCGATGCCAGAGGTCAATCGAATCGAAATTTCGATCAGACGGAGTATTACGGAATTGGTGCCAGCAGCTCCTTATGCCTGCCGTTGCTTCTGGAGTTCGAAGATTCAGCTCGATGTCTGGATCTGGACGGTCTACAGTGCGCAAGTACGTCTGCAAGCAAACAGAAACTAGCATCGCGTGTTTTCCAAGAGGTGCATCACGCCATAAGCGAATCAAATCGAAACTTTGCTCGCACAGATTATCGCAACATGGCTACCAACAGGTTCTAGGGCTGCTATTGCGTCTGGAGTTCTAAGGTCGAAGTTTTTGCTCCGGACATTGCCGTAGAGCTAGAAACGCTTGGATCTAGACGTTCAACAGCGTGCGAGACCTTCTGCAAGCTGACAGAAACTGGCATCGTGTATTTAAAGCGAAATACATCATAAAACTATGCAGATTATTACAATATCGGTACCATTGGTTCCAATATTGGTTTTAGGCCCACTCTTTCGTTTGGCGCTCTAGCATCGAAAGTGCAGCTGTCGATACAAGTCAATCAAAATCGGTAGCAGTGGCTTCTAACGGATCTGAATCTCCGCGATCGAGGATTTAATCTAAGGGGCCGTTGATTAATCTATCTTCGGTTCCAATATTGGTTCCATCTTGGTTCCAATATTGGTTTTAGGCCCACTCTTCCGTTTGGCGCTCTAGCATCGAAAGTGCAGCTGTCGATACAAGTCAATCAAAATCGGTAGCAGTGGCTTCTAACGGATCTGAATCTCCGCGATCGAGGATTTAATCTAAGGGGCCGTTGATTAATCTATCTTCGGGTCCCGAGGGAATCCGATCACACCTGCGCCCTATTCATCAAGCCCCCAGCGAGTAACATACTTGGACAACGCGTTCGTACACAGGATATTCATGAATAATTCACGGGGCAGCAGGCGCGAAAGCGATACCGATATATTTTTCAACCCGGTGCAGCGCATCCGATGGATCTACATAAGATTCGCGGACGCTTGCTCTCTCGCGCGAGCGCGAGCGTGCGCGCGCGCGCGCCAACGAGCAGACGAGTCTGAAATTCCTCACGGCTGGATCGCGAGGCTCTCCAGCGGAGAACACACGGGTTTTTCTTCGGGCCGCGAGATCACAAATCAATGGGGACGTCGAACGAGCCGAGCGGAGCCGAGCCGAGCGGAATGGAGCGGAATGGAGCCCGCGTTCCCGGTGACGCGGCGCGTTTTCTACGCTGTCTTTATGAATCAAGCGCTGCCACAGCAGGCCGTAGATTAAGCGTAATGGTGCAAAGTATATAGCCGCGCGCCCGTGGATTCTTCTCTCTCCGTGGCCTCCGCCTGTGAAACGCCTCGAGGCGCCGGGGTTCAGCGACACCGGTGTACTCTAGCCGAGGGTACAGTGTCATTAGAGACGCGCAAAACGCGCGCGTGTATGCCTCGCTGCGCGAGTTACTGTCCCGCGATAATTCCGCCTCGGACCGACGTTTATTAATGCCCCGCGACGAGAATTTGAGGGATCCTACGAACAACACTTTTGCTGCGTGACCCTGGCTCGTTTGAACAACCGTCATCGGGTAGAAAGTAAAAAAGAACCGTTTTGCGATAAAACTTGTTCCTCATGATCGCCAAAATTGCGGCCCTCTCTGCTGAATCGCTTGAATCTGGTTTCGTTCTTATATTAAACTAAGACTTTATCCACCGGAAGCCTATTAACCCTCTGCACTCGAAGCTATTTTAACTCCGAAACATTTCTTCCGACCTAGAATATTTCCCTTCCATAGATTTTTTTTTCAATTTGTACATATGAAAATGGTGCAATTTACTCGCACAACACTGAAGTTTTTAGTGATTTATTGCCTTACAGTCGCCATTCGAGTGCTAAGGGTTAATAGGCTTCTCAATAATTGTGATGTTCCAAACGGAAGCTTAAAAATCTTCTTTTATACAATAATCCTGAAGGAGATTATTAGATTTTTTTATTGGGGGCGAGTTTTTGCTGTTGCTGTTAATGTTAAAGGATTCTTTTCGAAAATCCTCAGCCATGACCGCTGAGGTGAAAGTCGGAGTTTCAACAATTATGGAATAATCACCGGTAGATAATAATGTTAAGCTGATTTCCTACAGGATAACAATCAGTCAAAACACCAATTTTTCTTTCGATTTTTAGTAAGAATTTTTGATCAGAGACTAGTGTTCATCTCTGAAATAAACTCGCGACGGAAAAGAAATATGCTTGCTGTTCCTCATTTGAATATTCTGGTCGACTTCGAGAATTTCTCAGAATTTTTTCAACGACAAATGTCAAAGTGCCGATAATCTCTCTGCTCGGTTGCTTGAATTCAGAAATTCGAGGAGATCAATCAATTTATTCTGGCAATAAAAAGAACAGAAAATCTTCAGCAATCTTCATCACAGAAACTGGTTCTTCTTCTTCTTCTTCGAGATAAACGTACAAAATGTGCAGTGAAACAATGGAGATATTTTTCAGACTTTAATAATGCGGTTTCTCAACTTCACACTCTCTCATTTGTACATTTTTGCCGAGTTCCTTCAAGGCTGCCGGTTTTTCTGTCAGCCAGAAAAAATTCAATCGGTGTTTTTCAAACCTTACAATATAATTCCGATCTCTACAATAAATTTCAAAGATTCTCCTACAGCATGCCAGCCGATCGAAGTCAGAAATGCCTGCATCCTTCTCTAGTTCTTCTGACACTAAAGTAACAAGAGGAACGTGTAATCATTTAGTGAAAATTGGAACAATGTGGTAGAACGTGAAAGACCGTAACAACCGTTAAGTTTCTTCAATCGATCTCTAAACGGCTCCCGCACGTTAATATCAAACATTCATGTATTTTTCAAGCCTCGGTAATTAACCACTTAGTGTCCAATATCTTTCAGCGAATTACCGTAGGCTATTGAAATATCCTCCGCCTCCAATCTGATTATCGAAAGTGGTGACTGCCAACGTCGACGCACATCAACGCTCTAGGAAGCGACTGGAATTTATTATAAATTCTCTGGCCGCGACCATGCAAAGAGATTAATCCGATTCGATTCCGGATTCGTTTCGTGTGCCTTTGGACACCTGCGTGTCCACGGAGGCTCGTAATTACGCATTCTTGGTGTAACGTGCACCACGGACACCGTGGAAAGTGTGAAACCCTGTTGTACAACCGGCGGTTACATCGGTCTACGCAAATAGTCGCAGAGGTTTCGCAGCCCGGCGGAATTATCCGCGACAGAGATTCGTTTTCTATTTTTTTTTCTCTCTCTCTCTCTCTCTCTCTCTCGTTTTTCGTTCGCCGATATCCCCGAGGCTATTCAATCTCCGGTTTCGTGCTTCCTGTTCCACGAGCGCCGTCCTGACGCCTAAACGAGTCGAGCGACGCATAACGAGTCCCAGGCAGGATCCCCAGATCCCATGAATTCTCCCTTCCGCAGATCGGAGGCAACGATCCGTGAGGCACGATGCAATCTTTCGAAGCATCGAGCAACGATCCATGAGACCCGCACGGAGGATCTGGCTTCCGTGAATCCAGGCTACGATCCCCCCGAGATACGGAACGATTTTGCCTGATTAAAAGGGTAAACTTTGCTTTCGCGAGGATCGCCATTGTTTATCCTTGCCTCGGCTGAAACGGTGTTGCGCAACGATCGTTGCGTTAGCCGGGATTCACGCTGGTCAAGAGATCGACGCGAAACTCCTCGCCCGCCATCTTGGGTCGCCGGGAATGCCGAAAGTTGCACAGGACCCTGCCGGACCTCGCCGAACTTATCGTTACTCGAGGCTTACTGAAACGAGGGCAACGCCGGACCTCTCACTTTCAATTGAAATTTTAGATAACAGGCAGTCTGCGTCCTCCGAGACCCAGGATGTCAGATAAATTAGAAAATAGTGTCGAAAGGATATTTTTCAATCGCAGTGACTATCAAACGCGACGCTAAGCACCGTTTACTGGTGTCACGTCCGCTCAGGAATAAAACGAATAGTATAAACTATTGTTTAAACCCAGTGATGTCACGCGAGGAGAAGAAACAGATAGAATTAAGATGCGCGTTAAAGATTCTGGGAAGTTAGGTAGCGCGCAAAACAATTCCAATTTATGTTCCTGCGAGAGACACAACGGGCATCGGTTACACCTTGAGAAAAGACAAAAAGGGTGTCCAATTGTGATAAGTTGCAGGGGAAGGAATGACGACACATTAGCTAGAAAGTATAAAGATTAAAATTACAAAGAAGAGACTCTTAAATCAACATCCTATTGAAACAATGAACTGTCCATCTTATAAAAGGGAATCGACCCTTCAAAGTCAGTTCAGTTAATCATAGTTTCCTTCGGTTAGATTTGCCACGTCATTAAAGTTTCAATAGAGTTTCAATAAAGTTTGAATAAGTTCAGTAAAGTTTCAGTGCAGTTTATAAGTTCTAATAAGCGGTGAATTGTGATTTGTGGAATCCGCGACCTGCGGCAACTGCGGCTAGCGGTATTTGCGAACTGCAGGGATTACGATTTGCGGAATTTGCGAGTTGTGGAGTTGCGGCGTCGACAACTGGCGAAGCGATCTCTAAAACGCAACAAATCGGTAATAATAATAAAGTAACTACGTGTAATCTCTATTTGTAAAATCATATTCAAAGTATCCGATTCAGCACAAGAATATAAATCATTTAAACGATCCTCAATTTCCCGAACCGTAGCCACCGCCATTACGTTTCCCACCGTAGCTCGAATGCAGGTGGGCTCGAAACTGCGTCTTATCCCCTGAAAAATTATAATCCGCCCCACGTGGGACGCAACACCGGTCAATTTATCAATTCTCCGAAACACGGTTTAGCAGAGACATTCCCTGGACGCGTTAGTATTTCAATCGGCCCTAATGGAACCAGCTACCAGCTGAAATGAACCGCCAGGAGCCAGGTTAATGACAATTTTGATACCTCGAGTTAGAACAGAGCCTCGGGCCCCGGCTGTCCGAGAGTTAAACGCGTCTTCGAGCGGCTGCGCGAACGCTCGAAGGTCTCGGGATGATGGGCGTGCGTACGAAATAGTGAAATTTCATTTGCAGGTTAATTCGAGCTTGGTCGGGGGAATGTTTTCGATGCGGCGCGCGTGTATGCACCGGCACGAAAGTAAAGACGGTTTCGCGGAACGTGCAGGTTTCCGAGTATCGCCTTCTCGGAGTCACGGGTGCACCGGTCGGGTCCCGTACGGCTTTCCATCTCGAAGAGCGATCCCAGGCATGCCTTTCGGAGCACACCTTGTAGCTTCCAGTCCGTCGCGTCGGCCACACGGTATAGGTAACGGGTTCGTGGGGGCACACGTTCATTTCGTATTCTTTTCGTGGATGCGTCATCCGCTTGGCCAACTGCGGATAACTTCGATGCAGGGCCGGCCGATCGGTTGCTCGATCAAGTTTCAAAACCCCGGACCAGCTCTCCACCGGCGACCGTCGCTTGTAAGTAGCCCCGGACATCTTATACATTTTTCCTTTTCTTTTTCGGGCACGTTCACGACACCCCGTGACGATCAAAATGAACGACGACACCGTACGAGGGCTGCCGTAATAGATACCTGTCCCTTTAAACAGCTCTCTTCCTCCTCTTTCTCCAACGCCTCTTCCATCATTTTTATCCTTTTCTTCTTTATTAAGTGCTTAGGGTCGCACGTACCTGTCGCGGCTATCAGGGGGCTGCGAGTTTTTATTTTTTAAAAATTCTTCATCGAGCTCTACCACGATCGAATAAAAATTCTTGAATAACTTAAATGAGCTGACCGGTGATATATCCACACCCTTAAATTCTTTCTACCGTTTTATATTCCATGTTCGCCATAAGCGCATGAAATCCGCAGTTATTGGCAGACCGAGGAATTTAGGAGCCGCCTAGGAATTTCTTCTTTTAATAAGTTTAGTTTATTCTCGAATTGTTTTAATCGTTTCACCGTTTCAGATTGCAGCTATTCATTTTTATCGTGAATGCGCATCTGAATTTCTCGAAAGCGCTACACTACAAATGTTCCTCTGACCGTTAAGGAGTGTCAAGAAATGCGGGAGTCTGGTGACTTCAATGCCCGGCCGGGGCGTCATCGGTCCCCGCGCGTCGAACTCGCCGTCGCGAACGTGCATCGGGTTGTATCCGGCGGGGTCAAGCCGGCGCGAGTCTCGGATCACGTTTATTAAGCCGGCAATGGACGATAAAAGTCCGTTTAATGATGCTCAAGATCGCGTGACGTTGCGTCGCTCGTTCGATTAAGCGTGTCGTCCGTCGTGCCGAGTAATTGCCGGCTGGATATCGTCGGCGCACGACGCCGAACGTGTCCGTCGGGACACGTCGAAGCCGACGAACGGCGGAGGTCCGGAACGGGTCGTTGACAGTAATTGTTGAACAGAATCGCGTACGGTTCGGCTGACGTTTAGTTCCCCGCGTAAACAGTCGCGTTGAAATGCGACGCGATTATTCCTCTCATTAAACTTCGAGGAGGGGAGGTGGGTCACGGGATTCTCTCTCGCTCGGTGACATGAATCAAACGCTCGCGCGTAATCGACCGGTTATATCCCGTGAATCAAGCGGAATACCCTCCTCGCGACGCCGCACAGTAGGCAATTTCAACAAAATCGGATTCAAAATCATGGGACTTTCGATAGGAATGAGGTAGAGGGATGAAATATTTTTTAAATTGAAGCTCAAACTTTATAGAATATGGGAAAAGTAGGGAGATTATGGTACAAACGCTTTTTAACCTTGACAAAATTCGTTAAACCTGCACAATTTCAAGAGAATTGTGGTTTTTCCAATACCACGCGGGGAAAATTTTTTTTTTAACAAGCTAGACATCATTTCTCATAGATTTGTTCACGCTTATTTCAAATCTGGTCTCAAAATTTGTCTACGACCTCAGGATTTTGCGAAAAAAAAGATTTGTGTGACAAAAACTAATGAAATCATTTTTTCGTTGAAACGATTCGATAACACACTAGTTTGAAGGTATATCGTATTCTGATATATAAAACACAATAAAAATAAGAATAATGAAGTATTTGAACGTTTTGAGTTAGTTACGAAACATGAAGCACTTCGTAATGTAGCATAAATTAGATATCTATTGCCATAATTATATTTTCATTTCCAGACGAAATAAGGTAAGTTGTTCCAAAGAAAGAAAATTGGAAACTTCGTTTATGAAAATACGTAAGTTAAAAAAATTAAATACGAGAAAATTCGTGAAACTTGCACGATTTCAAGAAAATTGTGGTTTCGCCATTACCGCGCGCGAAAAATGATTTCATTAGTTTACGTCACAAAAATCTATTTTTTGCAAAATGCTGACGTTGTAGACAAATTTTGAGACCAGATTTGAGATCAATGTGAAAGAATCTATGGGAAATGATGCATAGCATGTTGAAAACAAAATTTTTCTGCCCGTGGTATTAGAAAAACCACAATTTTCTTGAAATCTTGCAACTTCAACGAATTTTCTCAAGGTTAAAAAACGTTCGTACTACAATCTCCTTATTTTTCCCATATTCTACAAAGTTTCAGCTTTAATTTAAAAAAAAATTTCATCGCTCTACCTCATTCCTATCGAAAGTTCTTTGATTTTGAATCCGCTTTTGTCCAAATTGCCCACTGTGCGCCGCACCGCAACGCGTCGCGACGCGCCGATTATACGACGCCGCCTCTAATCAAAACGGGGAAATCTACGCGATTAAGCTGAGATCGCGTCGCAGCCAGCGACCTCCAGCCAATCTAGGAATTCCTGTTGCACGCCACACGGAAAAGCGTATTATATCGTGTGTCGCGAGGTCCGCGAAGCGTGCGCGCCCCGTGTGCATTGTGATGTAACGACGATGAATCAACGGATCGGTCGATCGTTCACCGATGCCCGACGCGTGCCCGGAACGCCCGCGAATCGATCAATTACAGAAACGATCGTGATATTCGTCGCCGTTTCTAATCCGATATCGCGTTCCCACTCGATGATCCTTCATATGATATATTCTCCATTCTTGACGATTCAAAGAGTTGAGACTGTTTACTCCATCTTCTTCGTTATGCCTACGAATATCACCCACAATATTCTCTTTGAAGAATTTGGAACAGTTACAACGTTGCGAGATTGCTGTGACCTGAGTAAAATGCTCTGATGTGATTCTTGTGCGTTTGCATTTGTGAATTGTGGGACGGTCTGCAGATTTGAGTGCTTGCAGCATCTAGACTGCTTGGTAGGATTCAATTGGAAAATATCCAAATAGCCGTTCACTCGGTGCGAATGTAGAAAGTGTGTTGCCGTTTAAATTTCTATAAATCCTGTGTAGAAAGAAAGGCTGCTAAACGTTTCAATATGTGCATACTGTCCCATTTAATAAAAGTCAAGATATTTTGGCAGGTGAGGAACAGTTCCTGAAAGCAACAGTTTTGGACCCCCAAGTTCCCCAATTTTCGAAGAAGTTTCCAATTTTCAAGAACTCTCAAACAGAACCGTTTACGTCGGTTCCTGCGTGCGTTGAAAGTCGAAACCCTGTCTCAGTCGAAGAGAAACTCGCGGTACGATCGGCGACCGTCAGGTAGTCAAACAGCTCAGGCGTGCATCGCGAATGTTCTTAATTCGCGTAGAAGGTACCCTCGAAAAGGTTCACACATTAAAAGAACGATCGGGCATCTTTATCGCGGCCGGGCATCGATTATCTAATGCCATAACAACCTTGATTATATAATTATCCGTTCACTCGTACAAGAAGAGGTATCCTTCGGGTTTTACTACGCTTTTTGTTTCCCATCGAAGCAACGATCCTCCGTTTCTCGCTCGCGAAAACGGCGTCCGCCTCTTCTTTATCGCTGCGGATCCCATCGACGGTAATATTATACTACAATTACGCATGCCGCTGATGAAAATCAAGGACGCCCGTTCCCGGAGCCATCCCCGCGTATCATTACGCCAGGAAATGTTTACACGAGCCCGGACATTCTTTGTTTTGCAACCGAGCTTCGCGAACGAACTAGTGAAACCGCTTTTGTTAATCCGGCCTGTGGGAAATTCGATTCGACGCAAGCTGCCGTCGCTGGAACAGCATCTTTCTGTCGATTTTTTGTGGACTCTGGAACTATCACACATTACAACACGACTGGTTCGTGTCGCCCAGAAGTAAAGCAAAATTGCAGACAATTCTTTCGGCATTGTGAGATAAATAATAATCTTCGAACGATCTTTATGCATTTCGAAAATAATATAGAATAACGTCAGACATCGGTGGTGCTCGGTAGGCACCCTTGGAGCAGGATTTTGGATACCCGGTCGTTGTCAAACCTGAGACCGAGCGATGCAGACCTAAGTCAATAAGTATTCGGCTGGGAATAAAAATTTTCTTCCTGAAGGACGCTTTCTCCGAAACCGATGCCGCTCAAACCACACTGGAAAGCCTCGATACGTTACTGGCCGATGCGTTACGGCTCTCCATGTGGGCAGTCCGAATGTTCTCGTGATCCGCCCACGCGCTCGCAGTCGCGTTTCACGCCAAATCCAGCATCGATATCCTCCTCTTCGGCGAAAAAAACCGGGACTAAGTAATACTTCGTCGACAGGCCACGAAAGCTACAGCCTCGAGAATATTTCTGCCGCTTATCTCGTCCTGGTGCGGGTATAAACCACATTGGTGCTTCGCGCAGGAAAAAAAAATCGAACGATTTTCTTTCACCGATTTATCCGAGGCTTAAGCCTTCAAATCCACGCGAAGAAACGGTTAAAAATATTAACACCCAAGATATAATTACGGAAAATTTTAAAATAGGCCTTCTGTAATTAAAGGAGTACCATTTACGGGGCAAACGGGACGGTCTAATAACTGAAAATGAAGTAACGCAGTACATTCTAGAGGATTACACAGGATTACAGAGGAGTACAGGAATAATTGTGCGTCTCGAATTCGCTCGAAAATAGAACGCCACGCGAGATAGCCGGAGATCATCATCATCGCTAACGAAGGACCGTTCGAGCCTGGTCGAGTTATGGTCGGCGTTGAATTGGCCCGTACGTAATTGAACGTACGTCCTCCTATAGTACATGGCACGTTTTCTTGGATCGAAAACCCGTACGATTTTCATTCGGCATCGCTCGCAGTCTGTAAGATCAACGAAGCGGATCGGCGACGTCCTTTCCCAGCAGCCGTTGGATCGTCCGCGGCTCCCGAGTCGATTAGGACGTTAGGCGAATCGACGTTGCAGGTTCTAAGGATGCTCGTTTTAAGGATACTCGCGGGAGATGGGCTGGAACAGGAATAGCAAGGATGACGTAAGCGCCCAATCTGCGGCACAGGTTTCGCGCACACCCGAGACCGTTCGCGTGTGTTCGCGACTTCATCGACACGGCCGGTCGCGACACATCGGTTCAGTCACCACTGCAAATAGCCCCGAAGAAATCGACGGCGAACTTCTCCGGCCGCGCGAATTTCCGAGCGTAGAGAAACGAAACCGCGCGCCGATTTTCGGCTCTCCGCGGTTTCGTTGATCGACGACCTCGCCTGCCTGCCTGCCGAACCTATTTTTCTCGGTTTTTTGTTTTACGCAATCCGTTGATTGGCCCGTAAACGGGAAACGATTTTCTAAACGGACGACGGTTGACTCAGCGCTGATTTATTTCCGCGAACTCGAGGAAATCGCGAACTCGCCGCTGCCTGTCAGCGCTTTTCGAAGCCTGCTATCTAAATAATTGTTCTAAGCAGTCGGGAACAATTGCGTTAGCGACTGCTTCGAGCCGAGAGAATATTTCTAAAGCGACTTAATTTCACTGTGAATGTAGCATGAGATCTATCCTCGGATGGCAGGACTTGAGTCCATTTTGCCCCATGGATCCAGACGTTCCATCAAATTATAATCCTTTAGCAGCCAATTTAACACCGTCTGTTTACGGAGCATAAAAATGACTATTTTACATTGCTTTATAAAAATAACATAAATTTATCGATCAAAGTTTGTAGTCATTCTTTTAATAATATGTACCCAATGAAATCAATTTGTTAAATAATTGCTCATGGATGCATTTTTACAATCCGTCATTTTGACGGGTCCCGTAAATCTAGTGTTAAATTACTAGCTGCAGCGACTCCCGTTAATACTCGGATACATTCAAAAATTCCATCGCTTTTTTAACATATTAATCTACCGGCGATTATTACATTATTTTCCGGAGCCCATCGCCCGTGGCTGAATATTTTCTAGCGGACTTTTCAACAGTTTTCAACAATTCCTTTTGCGACAACCTAAAAGGCAAAATGAGGTCAAAAGCATCGGAATAGTGGAGTAATGAACGCTCTTCCGCGCGGCCGCATCCGATTCCGATGTTCGATGTTCAAGGCGACACGGTGAACAGTACGCGAAGCGACCGGATGCATCGACGGTAATTTATCTGCCGCCAAATCGGTTTGTCCTTCGGTGTTAATTCGTCTAGCGAAAGTCACGGGGCTAATCAAAGACGCGTTAGCGATCGGACAACCGAGACGAGCACGCAATAAAGAGCAGGCCCGCGATCGATCGAATCGGCCGAGATCAATGCACGACCTTCGGGGTGGTCGTACGGAGAATATCGATCGAACTCGCAGATTTCATTTTTCGATTTTTTTTTTCTTTTTTCTATTCGCGCGAGGCTATCTAGAGAACCAGAAAGACCACCGCGTAGGCCAACGCGTGTGGGTAGCTTGGCCTTCAAAGTCCTTCGCTGGAAAAGTAGGGACCAGGATCGTCGTACGCGTAGGCCTTCGGCAAGTGGGAGGACTGGATTAAAGGTATCTCTCCATTACGCGTAACTGTACCTGCAACCATCGAGAAAGTCGTCTCGTCCCGCTATCAAGCGTTCAATGATTTAGATCTTCCCTCGTTCCATCGCTTATCTTCAATCCGGAAGTCGATGGGATTAAACCACCTTGAGCGTTTCAAATACGTAGCAATCTTTTCACATTTTTGCTGAGCAGATAGTGAAGTTGAAAGTCAATTTCGAATACGGCCTTCGGTATGCCAGTCTTATAGCTGCTTCGTTTAAACAATTCCCGCTGTCTAAAGGATCTAAAAAGGAGTTCGGAAAAGGAGTGACACTTGGCAAAAAATCACTGTGAAATGTGTAGAGTAATTAAGTGCAAAAACTTCGTTTTGTTTCATTCGTATTTGTCTTACGTCTAATCGACTTGAGACAAGTATCAACTATTGATTGTAACGTGACCGGTTAAAATTGTGTATATACAGCGAAATAGTATAAATAATACATTTGTATCAATTCGTCAAGTCATTCATCGTTTTATTCATTGGACAGGTGTCGTTTTCTTCTGTTTGCGTTCCTCCTTGCGCTTTTGTTTCTCAGTTTCGTCGTGGATGCGCCTCTTCTTCCGCAACAACCATATTTCCTTGGACCTCTCCTCGCGACCCTTCATCATACTTCTGTACAGGTTACGATGCTTCTTCTTGATCATTCGTTCACGTAGTCGATACTCCTGCCTCTCTTGTCGATTCTTTTCCCATGGATCTTCTTTCGTTACCGTGCCGGATTTCACTTTCATTTTCTTCTTCTGCAATTAATAAATGCGGATAAAATAAATCTGTAGTCACAATTATTAGAGATATATGTAACTAGCGGTATCAACCTTTTGCAACCGTTTTTGTTCCTTCTTGTCTTCCGCCTTCGAAGACATTTGTTCGTTGTCATCGTCTTCTTCTTTAATTTCCACATCTTCTTCGTCTTCCTGTTCTTGATTCTTGGACTCGTCTGCTTTTTCATCGTCATCTTCTTCCTCGGAAGCGGTTAATTCTGTTTAATAAAACGAGCATTAGTCTGTGTGCTGCAGATTATTTTTATATTATTTTAAGAGAGCATATACCATCGTTTAGTTTAAAATCGTGATCCATAAGAGCGCGGGCCTCCGGTGGAATGTAGGTTTGATCGTGACGGCTGTCTGAGAATGGTGACAGATGGGGTGGAAGAATGCAACCCATTAAATACTTTTCCACAGGCATCAGCTCTCTCGCATTAACGGAATCGAAGACCCATTGCGGTTGTACATAATACCTGTAAAAATGGAAGCGATTCAATGAGTAAAATTAATTGAGTAAACACAATTATTATGAAGTAGAGAAACTATAGATCACCTGGAGATATACTGTTTACTCATGCTAGGTCTGTCCACTATTTGATGAGTTATTGTCTCGTCAGATTCGTCAAATGTTGCTCCAACAAACAGCAATTTATCCCAAGACACTTCGGCTCCAAAACAACGTAAAACAAAAACTAATGGTTCTCTTGGTACCTCTCTGTTCAGAAAAACTTTCAGACCTTTAAACAACGATTTTAGCTTTTTAATTTTTTCTGCTTCTACTTTAGCTTCTTCCACTTTCGTGGTATCGCCATCTTGCTGCAAGGAAAAATTGTAAAAATAGATTTTTGAACGTGATTTTCATTTCATTTGTACTTACACTCGCAAACTGGTCCATCTGCAAGTCTTCGTCTTCTGTATTCTGTATGGAAGGATCTAGAGATACCAGTGATACATTTAATGCACTTATTCTTTCCGATACGTAGGTCTCTTCATCCACAAGTGTTTTTTCATTATTTTCTGTACAGAAAAAGTTAACGGTAGGTTAAAGCACTATATATAAAAGAAAAGAAACTTAATGAAAAATGATCTTACCGCTGGTGGTAAGTTTTGGTGGATAATACAAGTTAAGTGTGTGATAGAGTCTAAAATTAACAAAGCCTAACATTATGATATAAAACTCTACAAATATGGACATGAGTTTAAAGTCCACTTCGTTCTTTGTTTGAGGCTCAAAGCAGAAATGATGTGGTACAATCCAATTAATTGTTTGGCCCTTAATTTCAGCTTGGTAATAATACCCCTTAATGGATACGAACACTTTGCGCAGAGCCTTAGCAGCAATTACAGCATGCAAGAATTCTATGCTCAATCTTCTGCACAATAGACTCTGATCTCTAGGTATATGTTTAAGAGATGGAAATGTACTGAATAAGAAACATAGCGTCAGACAATCGTCTAGATCTCTCAGGGCATCAATAAATGTTGGATAACGCTCCTTAACAATATGATCCAATGTCAAAGTAGGATGGTTGTTCAAGTGTCTCTTCATGTCTGAAAATTCTCTCAGAGCTTTAGCTTTGGCCACTTTTTTGTGAAATACCTAGGAAAATAATATTTGATTAGACGCTCAAAATGTTATGTATCAATGAAAATACACAGACATCAATTTAACGTACCTTGTAGTCTCTTATTTTCCATATTATCGGCTC
>CM052139.1:2877013-2911855 GCA_028454255.1 Halictus ligatus | reverse complement strand
CCTTTTGCTCCGCAATAATTACTCCACATACGCTAAATGGTAAAGTGACCTTTTCCGCCTGTGGAAAAGTAATCTTTCCCATTTAGCGATCTGCGAAATTTAGTTTGTAAGATTGTAAACCGCCGTTGTAAGAAAGGGAGTCAGAAGGAAGCGTATTGAATTCCTTCTGGCTTCCTTTCGGGTCTCTTGTGCAGCAACCTCCTCGTGGTGAGACCTGGGCAATCGGTATTATTCTCTATTTGTTAGATCTTCCATTATCTTACAAATAGAGAACAATATCGAGCTAATAGCTGTTCATTTATAATTGGCGATTACATTGTAAAATAAAATTTAAGATGTACTAATAATAAAAGCTTGTGTATTTAACTGAATTGTGTCTGAATTTATTTTAAACTTGATTGGAGTGAGCCAAGGGTCCTTCCTGCTTTCCTTCGTGCTTTACTTATTTATCCTTGGCCCACCTACGCCTTCTTCGCACCTCCTTTTAATTATTAATCGAAACACACACTTCTTGTTTCGAAATACTTTTCTGGATTTCCAATTGAAAATTGCATCTGAACTTTTCAAACCTTTCTTTTCTTAAAATTGCTGTGTTTGGTTTAAAATTGGTATTCCTCCGATAGGAAGTCCCTCCATTTATTATAGGTAAATGGCCTAAGCTTCTTTTGGATCTAGTTGCAACATTTATCGTTCGTCAGCGTAGAGGGCGTAAGAAATCTAGTTGTTGTTAACGATGTCGGTATTTCAGAGCGTGATCTTCTACTCCTATACCTCGTCTGTGTTTTTATTCGGTTCGGTTTAAAATTATCGACACTGGCAAAATGAAAAGGAGATTCGGGATATTTAAAAGAATTAATTTACACTTTTGTTAATAATATATTTCGATTGCGCACAGCACAAATATATACAAAGTTGCACATTAGCGTACTCTATTCAGTTTGTTATTCGTCTTCCTCCGAATCTTTTTCGCCGTCGCTTTCTTCATCTAATTCTGGCATCGGAAAACGAAGTATTGCTGCTATTCCAGTTACTTGTTCCAATTCTAAACGCAAAGAAAAATATGGTAGAAATGAGAAAAACAAAATCGCTCTTTAAATGTTATATAAATATAACTTACGTTCACCGGATACATGTAAACTCGAAAATATCTTTACATCTCCACTACAGTCTTTCACACTTTCCACTAACGAAACGTATTCTTTTCTCAGAGCAACATCTTGACATCTATACCGTTAACAGTGAAGAAATTGATTCTTATTTCGATAAAATTAAACTTAAATAAAATCAACTATTTCCCATGTACCTAAATAATTTATCTGAAATGAGTAATGTTTCAATAGCTTGTGCTTCGCAGGCTTTCTGCACGTGCTTCTTTCCATAAAACGCTCTGCAAGGATCAGTCTGCAGTATTGTAAAAAATGTTTCGAGAGCTTTCACTTCGCTTGCTGCTTTCGTATCAGAGATTCGAGAAATAACGGCTGCATCCGCTAAAACTTCTGTTATTTTGAATTGTAAATATATTGAAAGAATTATTATGCCGTTGTCTAGTTTGATAGTTCGTTTAAAACATTCGCGTTACCTTTTAAAGAGTGTTTGAATCCTGAGCTAGAATGGACAAGCAAAAATTTACTTTTGTTTTCCAATATCAATTTGTTGTCCGTTTTTACAGCTTGTTCTATCATATAATCCATGAATTGGTCTTTTACAAACCCAGGACTAGCAAGAATAACGCATTTCACGATATCAAAACTTATGTGTCTCAAAATTCCTTGCATGATATTTTCGTAAAATCGGGACAAACCCTAAAAAATTTTGCAATAATCATATACTGTATATACGTAGATACATTAAAAAAATGTATACGAATGCAATGCAAAAAAACCTTTTCGTGTTGAGAAACATTTCCTTTCCTTTTTCTAGGTATGATTTGATCTATTTTAGCACGAACTATAGTCATGTTGGAAGTTATCAAACAAATGTGAGCTATGCCTTCCTGCATTACAACAGCTGCAACATCTGCATTCTACAATGAAATACGCAACTGTTTAATTGAATATACAGGAGGAAGTGACTTAATACAATGTCTAGCAATATAATTTACCTGTGTAGGATCACATGCCGTATCGACTCTTTCCATAGAAATGGAATCCCAGAAAGGTTTTGTGATCGTAAATTTTCGATTTTGTTCTACATCCAATGTGTGATATGCTCCTGTCTATAAAGAATCACTGTTATACATTGCACACGCTCTTTTATACAGAGCATTACTTTTAAAGCAAGCATGATACTCTGTATATTATAAAATTTAAAGTACATTACCTTAACGTATTTATTTTCTTCTACGTTCCTACCCTTCAGTCTTAAAACACAAGCTTGTGTATCAAAATCAATGTTTTCTACGCATATCATAAGAGTAGTTCTAACTCTATAGCTATTGGAACTGCCAGTCGATGATTCCGTTTGCACTTTCCTATAAAGAATGCAAAGTAATATTAGATTCCAATAAATTTTGTAACAGTTGGTATGTTGTAATAACGAGTAATAATACCTAAACGTAGAACAACTAACAAAATCTCCTTCACTAATGAGATTATATGCATGCCATATGTCTTCTGTGTTTTCTGGGATGAGAGTCACACGCCTAGAAATTTTTGTTTTGTATTAAATTTCAATAACCATTCATAACGACCATAATTATAATTCACTCACCCTCCCTCTTTATCCACAACCTTTGACACGAGCTTCATTTTATACGACTCACGTATATATTATATCTGAAAACATAAAGTGTTTAATTTTGCAATCATTTTTTCAGTCGGGTTATGTTAATAAACGTAAAATATTGAAAATGTTAGAGCGTTACCCGTGACGCTTCAAATGTTATGTCTCGCTTTGTCGAACATGTTTTAAAGTAACGTTAATACATGAGAAAAACAAAAACGAAATCAAATACAAAATCGAACGTAAATTTATGTAACAATCTTTACAAATTAAGTTTCATCTGAACTAAGAATCTGTGATATTGCAGGTTAGGTTGAGATCAGCTTTGGTTAACGTTGCACAATCATCGGCAAGAGTTGTGTAATTACCTCAGAAATAATTGCACAGATACGTGATTACGGGAATCATACTTTCCAAGTTTTACGTTTGATTGGAGTAACGTGAAATAAATTGTTCCATATGTCAAACATGATACTTTCCCGGCGATCGACAGTCCCATTCATGGCTTGATTAAGAAATAGAAAGAAAAATGATCTCTGGAAATGTAGATTCGTAGATGGCGTGAAAATGAAATTCTCTTAACGATCCTAAGATTGAAAAAGTGACCGTCAGAGGGCTGCAAATTGAGATCAAGTGTGAGAATTCGATTCTGAGAGATTAATAGAAAAAGTGTTCTCAAAGAAACAACGCGCTTCTTTTTAATCTTTAGCTTCACATCCGCACTCTTTGGCTATACTCTTTTTTCCAGTTGTTCTGAGTTTCCGGTTTTTGGAGCGCTTTTCAATAACTAAGCTTACCAATTGCTTAACTTCAAACTACCTAACCTAGTGACCAGCAAGGCTAATTACCCTGTAACTATAGATGGCGCATCGGAAGTTACCGAAATTAGTCACCAACACCGTCCTACTGTTCCTCACGCCTAATTCAAAATTTAATCGACGCCTAGAGGCATGCAACCTGCTATACTAACATTACTAACACGTTAGCCAAGGTATAGGGCAACATACTTGCAGGGGTTATATAACCGAATTATTTATTCACCGCTGAATGATCTGTACATATATTTAGAAACTTTAAAGATTTCGAAATAAATACACAGTAATATACACGTTCCATTCTTATTTATTGTTAATGTATAAATATATCACATATTACATTTATATTGTATATTAAATATATGAAAAATCTCGATAATAATTTACAACAGTTAATAATAAATATTAAAATGCAAGACATCTTTGTGCGTTAACATATTTAAATATTTTAATACTGGCAAACTGAAATTGCTAGAAAATTTGATGACTTTCACAATATTTGTTGCTCGTATTTGGACATGATTTATGTACACATACATACATATACTTTCTATTTAAATAGTTTTGACAACTTCTTCTTGTCGTTTAAATCTTTTTCCCTAAGAACTGCCGAAAATGCTTGCAGTTCTTTTTCAACTATATTTCCCAATGCAGGATCTAACTCTGCAGCTCTTCGTAAGTCCTTGGTAGCCTCTTCTTTGTCCCAAGCTCCTATATGTGCTTTCCCTCTCCTATACAGGGCTTTCACATTGTCTAATAATTTAACAATGTATAAATATGCGTTTGTATAGTACCCTTTGGTGCACATAGAAAAAGAGATTTAACAAACCTGGATCGTGTTTAAGGATTGTAGTGCAATGTTCTATGACTGCATAAAATTCTTTCAGCATCAATTTACATTGTGCATAATTCAAAAGTAATGGAATTTTTAATCGGTTTAATTCCAACCATTCTTCTTCGTTGGGTTTCACGCTATAAATTATACATAGGGTATTTCACCTAACTTGACCACCCTAAATATGTCGCTTATTTTGTATGATAGAAAAAATGTCAGGGACAATTACACGGTACACTGTTTCAATGAAATTGAAATTCCTTCATTTAGCGTCCTCGAACGCGTACTGAAGTTACTGACAAACATTTCATAATTTCCTCGCTAAAGGTCACGTGAAGGTCAACATATTGCACCTCGTTGGATTCGTTCTTTTATAAGCTATAAAAATGTTGTAGTGAACATATGCAGCCTCAGCAAAAAAAACGATGACCTTGAAATCTTGAAAAAACGACCTTGAGAAACAATTCAGCCCATCATATTGGCGCCTTCGAACAGAATATTTTCTCCCCCTGACATTTTTGCTATCATACAAAGTAAGCAATATATTTAAGGTGGTCAAGTTAGATGAAATACCCTGTATAATAACTAACAATATGTGTGCCTCATGTATGCAAGTATATATGAAATACTAACGCAAGCATAAGTTGTTCCAACATTCCAATTCCTGTTGCATACACGTTGCAAGCTTCCTCATAGTTTTTCTCTTTGAATAACATGTTCCCTTTCTCTTTTATATCTGGGATACTTTTTAGTTTCTCATCCTCTGTCATTTGCCACGGTTCCTTTTCATAATCTTCTGGTAATATTACATCTGTAAGTTCTGCAATAGAAAATAATTAATCTTTGATATTTTTGTTTTCTTAACTTGTCCATATTTCAGACTATTTACCAATTGTAAATTCCAAGTCTTGAGGATATTTAATAAGTTCATTTAAATCATCGTATCCTATTCCTTCATTCTGCAAAGTCACACCGCAGCAATGATGCGGTTGTTTTTCTGACGGTGCCTTTCCGACTTCCCTCAATGTCTTAGACACAAAAGGATATGCCGTGACCAGCTAAATAAATAGATACCGTTGAAACACTTGTTTATAACTATATAATACTGTTGTACAACTGCAAACATACACTTTTATGTACTCTAAAGCATGCGACTTCTTTTAATGCCATCTTTTGTACAATGACTTCCCATACTTCCAGTTTGAACTTTTTCCCTAAAACAAGCTCCATTGGTCTCCGCATAACTCTACTGTCATCGATGACTGTTTTCTCAGGGTCACATTTTGTTGTTTTAAAGTGGAAAACAACCTACAAATTTAAATATTATTAATGTAACCAGCAAAAACAATATGCGATATTAATGCATTGAAAATCAGAATTGTATAGTGTTTATAATGCATACTTTTGTCCCAGGTACAAAATTAATTGATTTTGTTCCTACATGAACTATTGTCTTTACTATATAATCATTGTTTTCCATTTTAACGATATGAATAACAATTATCGTCGTAATTAGCTAAAATATTTTAATTCCAACCTAGAACAGATTTCAATTTTAACATCGTGATAGATAGCAAGACCTCATCAATTACGAATTGTAATCTTACAATTTACATACATAAGCTATGAGATTTCAAACAACGATGAACCTAAATAAAATAACATTGAATGGACGTGGTGTATACTTATTTTTTATTGTTAATTTCATTTGTGCTAGCTATTGATATAACTTCATTTCTTCGGTTTATATTTCGCTACGTATGCTTTTATATCATGCTATAATCTAACGGTAACACGCGACGTACTCGTGATGACTAGACTAGAGATAACCACAAATTGAGAACACAATTTTGTACCGTTAACCGAAAAATTACTCTACGATTTCTATGTTTTGAAGTGTGTCATCAAGAAATTCAGTCGGATCTCTTTAAAACTTTATCGTCAGAGAAATATTATCTAATCATTTGTCAATTGACGCATAAGGAAGGATTCCTTACGGAAGTATATACATATTGCCGAGTAACATCCATTAACACAATTTTGAATAATATTTCGTGAAAATCTCGCAATATATATTCATGCAAAACTTTGTGAACGTCACGTGTATGAATTCATACGTATAGTTTACTGTTCAGCGAGTACACGCGAACGTATTGCACACCATCCTACATACAGTACTTAAAAAGTCCGATAGTTTTTTTTAAATAAATAGTGACGTAATAAAAGAAATACTTTGCAAGGTATGATGATTTGTACTTTTATAGTGAACTTTGAACACCTAATGGACTCCACATTATTTCATTCTAGCTGTCACCGTAGAAAAGGTAGTTACGTACAACAATTCACAAGGACAAGGTAAAATAAATTATTATGAGTATTAAATATGTAGTAAATTTGAATATTACTTATTAAATTCTTTTCTAGCCAGATGAGTACCGTTAATAGAAACAGTGCTTGCACTGAGGGTATAAATGGACAGAAAACACGTAGTAAGTCAACATTTTTATCTTTGTGTTTTTACATGATAAAGTTGTAACTAAACGTGTCATCGATTCGCAGGCGTGGAAGAAATTACAATTCCTGTGCCATGGGGTCACGTAAGCGGTTAGTTAATTCTTAAGTTTAGCTTTTTCTTACAAATCTTAGGATGAAATATATGTCTTCGCTTTGTGGTTGAAAAAATATTATCAAAGTTTTCAATGATAAATTTAGGTCGACTGTGGGGATCAATGGATCAGCAACCAATACTGGCACTGCATGGTTGGCAGGACAACTCTGGGACTTTTGATAATTTGATTCCTTTGTTACCTGACAATGTATCCGTACTTTGTCTGGATATGCCTGGGCATGGTTTGTCTTCGCACTATCCAAAAAGTCAGTACTATTATCTTTACTGGGACGGAATAATACTACTCCGTAGAATTGTAAAATACTTCAAATGGAACAAGGTGAGTGAGCGGCCCAATGTTACTGCTGCATAATTTATGACATATATTTTGTTGTATCATTTCATTATGCAAAGCAAAAGAACTGGCTCTAATGTGTAACAAACATCGTATTTGTTCTTAAGGGTTCGTGCGTTTAAATGCATATCTTACTAATTATTTATTTTTCATTTTAGATAAAATTACTTGGACATTCCTTGGGAGGATCAATAGGATTCTTATACGCTGCATCCTTTCCTGATGACGTGGACATGCTCATTAGCATAGACATAGTAGGTCCCACTGTAAGAAATGCAGTAAAACATGTAAAAGAGACTGGTGTTATAGTTGATAAGTTTTTATCTTATGAGAGACACGAGAATGAGACTGTTCCATCCTACGATTATAATGAGGCACTTGATATAGTAGAGAATGCTTACCGTGGTTCTGTAAGCAAAGAAAGTGCAAAAGTATTAATGAAACGTGGTGTACGTCCTTCCTGTGACACAGAGCGGTACTGCTTCTCACGAGACCCACGATTGAAGGTAATGAATGTGTGATTATTTCGTAGTTACTTTGGTACCATTCGCGGAGTGTCATGTACAATAATATTTGTATTAAATCTTTTAGATCGCTGCATTGGGCATACCAGGAAACTTGGATGTAGTGCTTGAATATGCATCCCGAATAAAATGTGCTTACCTCAACGTTCGCGCTTCGAACGGATTGAAATATGATGAGCCAGACGTTTACAAGATGACCTTAGACAAAATAAAGATAGGCTCCAAGAAATTCGAATACCACGAAGTCGAAGGGACTCACCACGTTCACTTAAACAATCCCGAAATTGTTGCGCCAATCATCAGCAACTTTCTAAGTACTTAATGATGACACAGTTTAGAATTGAACGGTAACACCGGATTATGGTTGTTTAGTTAAAAAACTAGTTATGTGAAAGCTATATTAGCTATACAATGCTAATTCATGTTGCGTTAAAGTATGAATTAGATGCCAATACTTTTGTGTTTCTTCCGTTGTCGCCAAATTTTTGATGGTTTACATCAGATGGATTGAATTTAGAAAAATTTTAGCGCTTTGTATCGGTGTATTTGATACGGCAATGTGCACGCACAACCATTATTTATTGAAAGTATAATACTTTAGAAGTAGCAAGGGACAATAGATCATATTTTATAAGGAAAAACGAGAAATATTCATGTTTTAGTCTTCCGTTGAAGAAGAAAAGTAGCATTACTGGTTCTAGATAAATTCGCGCTGCTTCCGTTCGCTTGACTGTGCGTCACAAGTTAAAAATAAACTCAGCATTAAAAAATGTTATTCCATACGATGACGTAAAACAATTTTCTTCATTGAATTGAAATGATGCACTAAGTTTTTCTTTTTTTTTTTTACGGGACATTGCGCTTATCTCACTAGAGCGATAACGTATTAATATGCCAATAACGTGCTGCAGGAAACTTTACCGGTTTATGTCTCCACAGACAACAGGACGATAAAAATACTTCGAAGCGATATTCGCTATCATTACGTTCTTTTTGTATGTTAGAATTTCCTTAAACTATTCTTACAGAAGAAGAAAAATATTCCATGGCGGGTTCCACAAGTATTTATAGATACACCTATCGTTCCTAATTTATTGAAATAAATAAAAGAATTATGAGAATTAGTTGGTGGCTTAATTTTACCCGCAGAAAATCCTGTTACCGATTCTAACGTGTTCAGGTGTTATGAAACACTGCGCTGCCGTCGAGACCGAGTTACAAAAGAAAAGATGTATGGCAGAGATAAAGAAGATGTTGATACAGATGTTTTTAAGCGACGTACAACGTTCTAACTGAAACAGTTCTAATGTATCGTTTACTCAATTGTCAGTAATGATGCCACGTCGAAATGAAATAAAACTATGTACCAAGACTTTGTTCGTTCGAGCTATTACGTGTCAGTCCTTACTAAATTTTTGATCGGCATAGAGCGATTAAGGTGAAACACATTTAGAACGTGTGTTTTCGCCTTATCGAGAAGCCAGTAAACGAAGATCGAGTAGTAACCAGCCGGTTAAAACATTTCGTAGATAATCAGAATTCAAGGCGACTCGGCAAAGTAAATATCGGTAACCGTCTCGTGCGATAGTAGATATCTTCGAACGCTTATTATCGTAATATTATATGCAAATAATAATGGTAACATGTTCCAATGAACCGGTGAAGAACATCCGAAATATTTCATTTTGTACTCGTGGGTGGAATTTAACGCGGTGATATTGCACGGGGCTTTTTGTCGAATTATTGGTTTAGGTTGTTATCAGGCAACTCCTGAAACGAACTTATCCTATCGTACATACACGTTCTGCGTGTCAGTAATTACGAGCGACGATAATGCTGTCGCACGTAGAAAACGAACTTGAATATTCCATTCCGCCAGGTGAATACCGTTTGCAGTTGTCAACGTGTTCTCCTTTCGCATTCCTGGTGGAACAATTCGACCTCTTGTGTAGTAAAAAATTTCCTCCGCCGCTGCATCGTTTCGTCGTATCGTAAGTATGCAATTTTCTTTGTAATACGGAATTACGTAACAATATCAAGACATAATGCTTTCGGGATGGTGAAATCATCCGTTTCGTAATCGGCTTCGAGTAATGTTTAATTTACAGAATTTTCTCTTCTTTCGCCGTCACGCTAATCTCGCCGTTTCAGTTATCGGTCTGATCCATCGATCCCAACGATCAATAAACTTTTCACTTGAAAGTTTGTTCGTTCGGCTCGAGTTATCAGATCGTGGAAGAACATACTTCACTCGATGAGATGAAATTGGCACGCTGTTATGAAAAATCCGACCTTCGAGTTTGCTTATGGAGGTGTCTTCTATACTCTGCCGCGCGTTGATCTAATTCCCGATCCGTTGGAGTGTAAGCTGCGTAAGTCCTCAACCGTGCTTTTGCGAGTTCCAGATCCTGTTTACAAAATATTTATTTTAAATTCTCGTATTTCCCTTTACCGATATACTTATCACGATCTCGGTTCGTGTAATGCAAATAAAAACGTTTCTGGTGCTCTTGCCGTCCACGTCATCCATAGTTATAGTGCGGGAGGAGACATTAGAACGTTTTGGAAATTACGTTCGAAGGATTTCGTTTAGCGATACTGTACCTTTAAGAATTTTCGATTACGTGACAAGGATTCTTCCGAGTTTATACGAAAAATAGGCGTCAGAATCTTCTCCGTGTCTTTCTCGCGTTGCAGTTTCGCCGAAGAAACCTTGCGTGCATGACCATCATCAGCCTGCATTGTCATCATCACTATTTATGACTTTGCATAATTGCATATTGTCGTTCTGTTTTACTTAGGCATAATTTTCAGTTTTAAACTGGCGTGAATGATGTGGGAAATGCACTTTAAAACGCATTATAAGTTACATATATGTGCGTATACAAATGCGAACGGTCTCTCTGTTGCTTATTGTTTCGCGTTTTTCATGTTTCTCGGGCGACGGATTAATCGATACTGTGAAATCGGTGTTGACCGGGGTGGACGAATTAACTCGTCGGCTGCGTCCGACTCTGTCCTCCCATTATTTTTTATTACCTTATTTATTTACCAGGCGATAAACGATCAAGAAAATTGCAACGAAAAAATAAAGCTCTTTTATATCTGAAATGACGGTACGAGTCTCGATTAATTCTCTGTACACGTGGTAGCTATGGAAATATTGTACTCGTGGCAACAATCAATATCGACGCCCACATCGAATGTCTGAGCATTCACATATGGAACGCATACTTCAAAGGATGAAGGAATTTTTATTAGACACTAAGAAACTAACTCATGTAACTTAAATAAATTATATTCAGCAGACTGATATTCATAATCCTAAATATGAAATGTCCTTATATTTCCGAGTATATGCAAAATGTATCTATGTTTCAATAATACACTTTACTGGATGATCGTAAAATTTCTTTTTCCTGCAACCCCTCCTTACTGGTTCATTCATTCTTCTATGGTTTGGGTTGTCGGCTATAATAAAATATATTCAATCAAAATTACATTTTAATTTAAGATATAGAACACGATTATGATACTTACCAAAATGTATATGTGACTCGGTATCGACCGTTCGATCACTTCCGAAATGCGCGTTTTACTCACTTTATACTCTTCGTCTACGGATCATTAGAAAAGAAACTTGAAATTTGAAATTCAAGGAACAAACATGTAAATATGTATTTTGTAGAAGTATTACCTGACGGAACAGCTAAAGACAATGTTGGAAGTTGCACAAAACCAGCCACAAGAGGACGAAGAATCCACTCAATTTTTCTTTCATTCTTGGGAAGTATATAAATGTCCACCTAATGTCGATCATATAATTAATTGCTGCGATATACATTTCTATATTGTTATAGAATTACGTACTTGTTTTTGGCCAGCAAACATGAACGCGTCACTGGCTTCCATGATTAACCGTAACTTGATCATGTAATCCGAATGATTTTTTATAAAGTATGATATAAGCAACGGAGTTCGGACCCATCCATGAGCTGGTAGTTTAGCTTCCAAACCGATCACTGCATCTTCGACCCACAAAGGTGCTAAAGTTACACTGCTACTAGTTTCCAATGCATTCTCATCGTTACCACTAAAAACATGACGTGTTATTACTAAAGTGTTCTGCAATAATAGTTTTGCTTAATGATAGTTTACTACCGTTTCCACTTAATTGTATATACTCCGGTACTGGTCGGTTGTTCACTACCAGCTTTTGGTATCAAACAGTACGAATCCGTTCCCGTTTCACCCTCGGTCAGTGTAATACCGGCTAGAACGGATACCGATTGATCTGCGTTCTCCCTCGCAATGGAATCACCCTGCATAATAACGTAACATTACAATAACGTAAAGTCAAGGTTTCGAACAAGAGTATAATATACAAGTACTATTTACTAGCTCTATAGAAGTACTGATAATGTTTATAGGCCACGGAGAGACACAGGAGATGTGCGGCATTATTATAAAAGGTTCATTAATGAAACCTTTTGTCATCGGTTCAAACAATGTTGTATAAAACAGTGTCGATACTTCAAACGGTTTCGAGACCGATAACGAATACGTCAATTCTTTAGTTCCCTTTATTTCCTCAGACTTCGAATATTCGATCTATAATAACAAAACTACGTATATATTATATACATTTACTTTAACAATAATTAAATTAATATCTACCTTTATATGGATATTTCTATCGCCAATTTTATGTGCTCTTAAGTATACCGTATGATTAGAACTGCAATTCTTTTCCAGATCTTCGATTGGTATTGTTATTACCGATTGTTTGTTGAGCATTGTCAAACTTAATTCAGCTACAAATCGATTAAAATTGACGAGGTCAGTTTGGAATTAAACAATAATCTATAAGATATTACTGTGAACGTACTAGATTGTTCAATTGCTCCATCCGATACCAGCGATACGTGTAACAATGCGGATGATAAATTTTCATTAGCAGTAACAGATATTTGAATAGGAAACCATTCTCCTAAGAGCGCTGGACTGTTGGATTCTGCGCTTATATTCAGACTAGATTCTTCTTGTTTGATTTCTGCAGTGACTAGTGGTTGTATCAGCTCAAATTCTCCTCTGCTGTTTTAAATGCGAAATGTATCAGCCTTTTAAAAATATATGCCTGTAGGAATGTTTTTTTTTTCAAACGTACCGCAACTGCTGTATCTCGGGATATAATCGACTCAACAAATTCGTTTCCCTTCCAGCAGCTGAGAACCTCAAAACAATACAACAAACGTTACAGTTGCCCATATATAATGAAATAGTAGTGATGCGTATTTTGCTTTCGTCGGTAGTTTGCGGTGCTTCAAATTGATACAGAAGTTTCTTCATTTCTTTTGCATTGAAAGTAAGATTACAGTTTTCAGCATTGGTAATTGTAAGATCTGACGAGTATTCAGAGCTACCAATTGTTATTAATACTTTAGAAAATTCTACGATACCACTGTACAAATTCCTGAAAGTAAAATCTTATTAAACTGAAAGTCTCGATCTTGTACGTTTATGTGAACGTGAATTTGAGGACAGATTACCTGACAATAACTTCTACGCTAACTAAAGAATTAACAGCATATTTCGGTTGCAAAAACCGCCCCTTGACTTCTACAAATGAACTCATGTTATTATCGTCAATTGTGAAAACAATTGGTTCTACTTTGTTAAGCTCCGTTTCCCACTTCTCCAGTGCTGGAAGTTTCACATCATCAGGTAAGTTCGGTTCCGGATTCGGAGGTTTCTTCTGTCGTTTCCGAGAAATATTTTGATTAGTTGCAAATTATTGGGCGCAGTGATTTCAATCTGTAGGCTCGTCTTACATTAAGTATATTTATGATGTTGTTGTACACAGCTGCTTTGTAATCTTCCGAGAATGTGGTGGAGGGCCCCAATGCTTCAAATGCTAATGTGATGTAGTCTTGAATACTCGTGGATAGATACGCCGCTCTCAACGCATTTTTTAAGATATTTGTAATTAAGACGGGCCACCGTTCCCCGTGATATTCCCACAACATGTGCATCAACAATCTGGCCAATCAAATTTTATGATTTTGATGTTAAGTTATGAAAATAGTCTAGAGGGAATAATGTTAGGATCAATCAATTTTGACTTATGAGCGGTATAAAGTCTTGTAGGTGGTTCCCAAATGATTTTGTTCTTATCGTTTTTTCGTTATAGTAATAGGCCAATTCCAACTTACGTGAGTACTTTTCCGTAATCCTTCGAATTATAATACTCTTCAGCCATTTGTACCACTGAAACAAGATTATACTGTTGTATTACAAAAGTAACGCGGATAGAAGAGTAAAATCTGTAAATAAACACACTGTACCTAGTACCCTTCTCATTCTTGGGCATCTGTACACTTTGAATTGGTTAATCGCATTTCCCAACAAGTTAATAATTATTTTCTGAAAATCAAATACCGATTACGTGTACGTTCAATCGCATTTGAAATAATATACATGACGTAAGAATGTCTTACAGAATGATCTATTAATTTTTCTTTGTACTGCAAAGCCTGTATGGCAATTGTTTCTTTCGCTGAGTCTGCAGGTTCTGCACTCAATTTTTCGGGACGCCATGGCCGTTGTCCATAAAATTCCAATTTATCTTCTCCAACCAGCGGATCCGGATCTGGATAACTATGAATATTCTAAAATAACACATACATGTAAACTAGTGCGTTTTAAACTTTTATATAAACATGTGGCAGTTATAATGGTTCACATACTTGACATAGCTCTTTACAAGCAGCTTGTCTCAAGCTTGCATGCTGAGCTGCTAATTGAAAATAATACCCAGGGTGCTGAATTTGAAGAGCTGGAAGCCCCTGTCGAATAGCTTCATCAAATAACTCGGCAAATGTAGAGAATTGACTGCACATCCATGCATGGTGTTCAAAGATGAGTTCCTTCGGACCAGTCATCAGCTTGAATCTGTGTTACAACATCTTTGTTACAGCACTCATTACTTATCGTACTTTTATTATAACTTTGATTGCTGACCTGTCTGTATGGTGCCTAAACTGTGCTATGGCTTCTTTAGCAATATTTAAATTAAATAATATTTTACATAGTTTGTAGTTGACAAACCAAGCAACAGTTTTAACTTCCATTGCATTCGTGTCTTTCATTTTTATTTCAGACAAATTATTGTACGCTTGCTCGTAGTGCCTGTACAGAAATTTTAATCTTTCATTACAACGGATCTATTCACTAATGTTTCTTAACTCACTTCTTTGCTAAATTTTGATCTTGCTTGAGTTCGTTCAAGAATGCCATCTTGAAGTGGTGACGTACAAATAGGTGTTGGTGCACAGTTTTATCAAGTTGATCTCTGTGTCCTTTGACCGTTTTATATTCGAGATGATAAAAATTTTGGGCTAGATCAAACAACGCATTCTCCAATCTGCAAGTAGATACATTTCAATAAACCATATTAGTTTGAGACGATCTAGTCCTTGAAAATATTCAGATTCACGAGAAGAATTAATTTTTTAATTACCTAGATGTGTAGCCTAACAAATGATTTCCATGTGGTAGAATGTACAATAATTTTGGTGGTAGCTCGCATGCCCCACAAACAGCCGTAGCTCTCTCAGTAGCCAAAGCATCTTCGGAACCCGGTGGAGGCTGGGTACAGTGTTGTATGAGTACTACAGCTATTTTTGTGTTTCTACCTTCCAAAGCGTTCCTGATATCACAGATAATTGCATATTGATATTGTATAAAAAGAACAATGTTATATTTACTCTAATTGTTACCTAAGTGTTTGTACTTTGGTAGCACATTCCATTTTCTTATCGTTCCATTGTGGATCGTTCCAATCTAAATCATAGAATACAACTACTACTGCCGGAATTTCATTGAGGTACTTATTCATCCAATTACGCTTCAATATTCCTTTGGGTTTATACCATTCGTACAAATTACGCTATAATATACGATTGATTAATATTCTTGCATTTGCAATTTATATCAATCATGTTTGATGATGTTTACCTTGGGTTTGACTCTGGGGAACACATGTGTAGGACTTAGTAGTTTAAACTGAATCACAGAATTTTCTAGCCTTCTGTTATTACTAAATGCATCCCAGATAGAACGATGGACTGGATTTGCGATATCTAAACCAGTTAAACCAATAAGAGCCAGTGGCTTAGTCGTTAATTCTGTTACTAACTCAAACATAATTCAGTATTGCCTGCAAAGACAATAATATTTTATCTATAAAAATGTTGATAATGTTTAAGATGAACCGATCAATTTTTATTTTGCCTGAATCTAACATTCATTGCAAATTTCTTCTCTCTATATTTAATCACGTTCCCACAAACATACCTAGTATTTTCGTCAATGCACTACATCGAGGAAATTACAGTTAAATTAAGTTTAGTGTACAATAAAATGACACTGCTAGATGTACGTGCGTGCAATTTGACAGTTTAGGTTATGTACTACTATTTGATGATGTTGTGTAGACGACTAGTGCTGTCATCTACAACCATTATCGCTCTAATGACATTTATAAATTCGATACGAGACATGCTGTTTATATCTCAATTACTATTTAAATATCGTTCCTAACGTAACATAATCTTAACATAAATTTTATAAAAATATAGAACTTAAGAAGGATAGAAAATCAAAGTTAAAAGTTGCGAGTAAGTTAGATATCAGAAATGTTTATGTCATTCTCTTTTTCTAATGAATGAAGTTCGATTTCGTTGTGTAGTCATTGAATCAACGGTACCGTTACAATTATTAGACAGCTTTATTCGCAGTTCGTTAGTACAATTGTTATACAATGTCAGAAGCATTCAATAATTCGGATTCCCCGTCTTCTTCCACATGATTTTGTTTGCTCGTGGATCCGGGAGAATTTAATTTCGTCGGTTCTGGCGTCAATCGAACCGTAGTTCCGTGTCTGCTATAATCTTCGATTTCCCCAATTGGTCGTTCGATATCTTCCTCTACGTTCGTCCTGCATTTATTCTGCAATTTCAAAGAAGGTTCGACTCTAATTTGTTGCTTTTCATTGTTTTACATCAATCAAACCTCTACTGGGTGTTCAGCAAAATGGTGTATACAATTTTTTCAAGCAAAAAGTCAAGGTCCCCTCGTCCTTAGAATCCAATCTAAATTTTTAAATTTGAGGTCGTTTAAAGATCGCATCCTAGGTCGTTGAACTCGTTTTGACATCAACTAGAATAAGTCAAAACTGAGTTGTTCGATTTGAAAAAGATGAGTGACCTTGACTTTTAATAGAGTTAAAGCATTTTTTGGTAAATTTAAAAACAACTCGTACAACATGCAATGTAGAAGATAATTGCAGCGTCGATAAGTGAAACATTTAAATTTCGTTTTTCTACCTGAAGAATTTTGAACAATTCTCCGCGAAATTCTTTGCTACAGGACAAGTATATAAGAATGTGAGCGGCGTAATTGGAAAGCTCGGCAACCGCGGCGAACGCGCGGAACAGATGGTAGCCTACATCCAGGGGCTCGTAATTATTGTACAAAAACGGGAGTACGATCGACGGTATCATAGTCACTACAAAACACACCGCCATGACCGACATCAGTGCAGCAAGGTGCTGTTCTTCTCTGAAACATGATTTAACGTGGATAAGAAAATTGATTACCTAAGTACATGCAACGGCTATTAACTTTCGAAAGGGTGGCCTATTATTTCGATAATGTTTTACAACTTGCTTGCATTGTACAGGGTGAGACACGGAGAACGGAGCGCCCAAGCGACTTTATCACGCCCGGAAGATAGAAAAAGATGTCGGACAAAAAGAAAATAAATTGCTGCGATGGTACAAACAGGTTCTCCACTCAAACAAAAAATTTGAAGGTCGCCCGTATCTTTCCCATACGATTGCATACATACGTTTTTTACCATGGTTTTGTGACGTAACCAGTATTTAAAGCAGAGAATGCAGTTAAAAAATTCGTAATATCCGAATAGCTTGAAATTAATTTTCCTCGTACAGGTAACTTAGTTTTCTTTCATGTTTTCGCGTTATTTTTGTCCAGTTCATATCAGATGAGTTTGGAGACGTCTTTAGCGTCTCTAGGTCGGCCCAAGGTCACACGAAACACGCTCCACGCTTTTTTTAGTACCGTAATGACCTTGTTTCTTAACGCCGTTAGTGGAAGGGATTTAAGGTGGCCGCGTATTAAGCGAGATATAATGGAGGGTGCACTCAGCCAGTGCAAACAGGAGTTTCGAATTTCACACCACTCGAGAGTGAGTCCCTTTGCTTGCTATAGCTGGACTCATAGCCGACTATACGGTACCTGTATCCGCGGTTTCGAGTCAACAGAGACGTTTCGGGTAGATTTGCAGTGCGGTACTTGTCAGAGACCGATTGAAACTCCTTTTTCTTTGCATTCAGGTGCAGAAATCTCTTAACGACCACGCTGTTCAATATAAGAAGGATCAAGGTCGGACACAGGCGGACCGCGATCTCCATGATCCATATGTACGCCTGCCACACGGGATGATGGGTAACGGAAGTGTTCTCCTGCAAGGTGAACTGAATACCTCCACCCTCCGGTTGTTCGTGCAGCGTTCTCATTTTTGTTAGCGGGGCGCTGATCTACAGAATGGTTCTGATCAATATTAAAATTACTGTTTCACACTTAATTGATCCGAGTTCTGCAGAAAGCTACCAATCCTCCGATGATCTAAAACTGAGTTAATTCAGAAGACCACAAAATTAAAAGGTCCGTTATGTATTTAACTATCTTGTGATTTTTAAGTAGGCATCTGCACAACTTAGCTCAATTATCGTCCGTTCTCCCTTCCAAGAGGATTGTACTACCGCGAATCCGACGATGAACGAGCACAGAATGATGGAGCGAACATTCTTCCGCGCGTTTCTGCTTCGAATGCGAGCCGGGAAGAAGATGAAAATGTATCGATCGAGGATCAAGCAAGTCATTATCAAGATACTCGCCACGGCGAAAATGTTAGTAGCGACCAACTCCATATGAGCGTGATAAAACCCGGACGGATAATTGTTCTGCATGCCATAACCCAGCCTGACAACTGGAACCGGACAGGTTCACGATTGCAGTATAAATCATCCCTTTACGATTTCATGATAGTACGTACATATCGGTATCCAAGATACTAGAACGCCAACGTGCGCAAGAGCTATTCCTTTGAGGTACAAATAAGCGATTCCACGGAACGCCGGCGTGGACAACACGAACAGTACTAAAGCATTTCCAAAAAGACCGCTTGCCACGATCGTCGGTATTACTATCCTGTAAATAATTCTTAACAAAGGCGCGGCTTCGTGGAGGATACTTCTGTTTGCATTGGCGGCGACGGTCCACGTAACGTTCGCATTCTCGCAGCACAGGAGAGTTCTGAAACGTTGAACTGTCGTTGAAGACCATTGCGAAAAGAAATCGCAATGCTGCGGCAGAAATATGTTAAATATACAAAAAGTACGTGGTAGGAGAAGGTAGGAAATCCTTTCAAAAACGTACCCCTTCAGAACTCCCGTTAGCATAGTGAGCGTATCAAACGGAACTGTTTGTTTAGTCGGAGATCGAGAAATTGCAACTTGGAATTTTCGTGATCGCCGCTGCGATTGGTTTACGCGTGTTTTGCCGCCCTTGTCGATGGTCACTTGAGCCGTAAGCGCGTGGCGGGTGCACAACAAGTTCTGCGAGATCCATCTCCGATGAACACACCACCGGGTTTCCTACGAGAAACCCGATATCGCGCATGCTCCCGCCACGGTTCACTTATTGTTGTAACCGAAGTATATTTACTTGTACATTATAATTATATTCCGGCGCCCTTCGTCTGGCCAACTCGGTTAAAGACGCAATGAAAGCACGGCCCTCGATAAACTAATAAATTTAGCACGACCGCGAGGCCGCGGCGGGGGCGCTATGCGCCCCGAGACGACTGATAATTGAAACGGACGATACAAAATATTTGAAAAGACCGTTCCGTCGAGCTAACACGGTCCCGCATACGGAAACTGTAAATTGATTATATACCTTCACTTTCTCCGCGCTATTTTCTGAAAAGGATGTCTGCTTAATAGATGAGCACAGATTGCTAAATATTATGCCTTAAGTGGGGTCGGCTGGTATAAATTCAAAGTGAGACTCTGTTCCTCCTCGGCTTGCCTCTTAATTTGTAAGCAATTCACACCGGGCAGGTTCTAATGAGAATCCAGTCACCATGAGGCCGAGCGTGATGGGATCTATCTTTTGGTAATGGGAAAGCTCTCGCTGTCTGGAGAGACAAGCGTCGTTCTTCTGTTAATTGTTCGTTCTTTCTGTTTAGGACGGTGCAATTTGTCAACTTCTGCATCGTTGCATCGAGGACCCTGGGATCGCACGATTCCTGCCCTTGCGTCCCTTCGGCAACGTGTCTGGATAATAATCAGCTTTCCATCGATAACCAAGTGCTAATACTGCCTTGTGAAAGCAGGAATTTAGTAAGATGTTGCTCAACAGAACCGAGATCGATAGAAAAGGCGGGTGCGATTGAATCTCCAGGGGACTCGAAGAGCATGCTATTGAAAATAAATGAAACAGGAGCGGATACAACTGAATTAAACATCCTGATGCATATTGAAGAAAATGTTGAAGAGGACGTAACGACCGAGTCGCAGGCTAACCTGGAAGTATCTACTTGGGATGTTCCCGTGAATATCCGTGAGACTGAAGATCTTGGTAACGTGGATCCGGACACGCCTGAAAGTAAAAATCATGCTTCCACTGACTCAGTCGGTGATTCCGGAGAGGTGACGCAAAACATACTGAACGGTATGGGCTTTAAAGATGTAAATCAGATACCCTTGCGACATCCGAAAGCGGAATCGCCTCCGAAACCAAGGCTGGCGCTTGTTGAAACACGGAATGAGGAAATTCCAAATTCCCCGAGGACTGTTACATCGTCGGAAGATCATCGAATGAAGAAAGCCCGATTGGAAACGCCGATCCGATCTTTCGAGCAGGACGAGGAGGAATCGCATGTGCAAGACTTGATTCGTACAGTAAAATTCTTCGAAAGCCGCAGAACAGTCCCGAAGCAACCGGATCTGCTCCTGAATATCCCAAGAAGGATCAAGTTTGCTCCTCCCGGGGCGGTAGTTTTGAGCAAAAGCTATTTTAACACGAACCCTCGAGTCCTCTCGGCATCGAATAGGTTGTCTGAAAAAATGAGCGATCTTGCGAAGCAGAAAACATTATTAGACGCGGCTCTCACGCCCGATAGAGTATCCGCTCAACCGACCAACGAAAATGCAAGCTCAGTGAGCGAACTTGATGTGGCACAGCATGACGATACGTCGATTAGAAATTTATCGCACCCGGAAGACGTCGATGATGTGAAACGAGTCGCCCGTAGCCATGCCTCGGAACCGAACGAAGAGCCCAAGGAGGACAGAAGATCGAAATCTTTATCCCAAAAATCGGGGAATCAAGCCGAAGCCGAGTCTGTTCCCTTGAAGCCCTTCAAAAGGCCACCGAGGGTTTTGCCTGTAAGACATCTCTCGAAGGAGGAAACCGATTCGAATAAATTTGCAAACTCGCGAGAGCGGGCTATAAGTTTGTTCAACAAGTCGAACGAGGCTCGAAGGAAACAGGTATCTCTACTTGCCAACAGAAACAATTCGAATCTGTCGAAAATTAATTCGTCGAAATCCAGTTCTACAACCACGGAACAAACTGAAACCGAAAGCAGCACCTCGGACGGGAGAGTGAATTTATTGATCGAGGAGAATGTTCCTCGATCATTTCACGCGGTTCGAGAGGATGTATCGTAGAAAAGGAAGCAAATAAAGATGTACGGCCGAGTATTGCAATTACTGGATTCGTTTAATTATAAAACCGACAATTATAAGACTCATTGATGACTGATGTACTAAAACGGAAGCGCCGTGTTCTTTTTATAATATATCGAATGAATATTAAAAATGGACTAGCTCCTATCCTTTTAATATGCGATGCAGAAATTTACTCCCTCTTTAACCTTCACCTTTAGATGCTATATAACGTTAACTTTCACAGTCTAGACATGAAAAAACGCGTAAACAACATGGAAAAAAAGTGATTATGTTCTATTAATAATCTGGAACAATCTTCGACGAAGCATTCTATTTTTTTCACAGATAATAAGCTGCGTTCAATAACATTTTTAGAATTAAATTGACCGTAACTTAAGAATATTGTTCTGCTAGATTCCAATATACCACTAATTATAGTAGATAAAGTACAACTTTCTTAATGGATTTTTTAACGGATTTATTAATTGATGATAATTAACATCAGAAACACATAAATGTAACAAAAAAGAACTGTTGTATCCCTACTCTTTGATTTAACTTTAAAAATACGTTGATTGAGGTTTTTGAATTCCGTGCCCGTTAAGTTGGTAGTCCTTAAGCGTCATACGGCAAGGAAATTTGAAATTTAACGGACGAAGAGTGATTGTTCGCAGTACTATAAAATTGGAGTGCTCTGCTAATAGTTTAAATAAAATGGCCGAGTTTAAGACACCGACAACAAAAAGGTACAAAAGTAGATTGCAGGACAATCCGGAATTACAAACGCCCATTAAAATACCGGCCTCGCCGTTCTTACAGCAGATAGGTTATGGATGTGGTAAATAAATTGTTCTGTTCGCGAATCGAACAACAATTGTAAACATTATTTTAATGACAATATACGCCGGCAGGTGTTAGCGTGTTCTCTTTGGAAAGATCGCCGAAAGTGGGTTTCGTTCGGTCACCATGGGCGATAAAGAAAAGGAATCGCAAGGTTCACGAAGACGAGAAGTACGACGAACGTATTCGATTCGAGGCAGAGGTACTTCGCAAATTAAATCATCCGAACATCGTTGGTTTTCGAGCATTCACCGAAGTTTCAAACGGCAAACAAATCGATCCGTGCCTGGCAATGGAAAAATTGGACGCTTCTCTAGGTATAAAAATGATTTACCAGTTATTTTCATAAATTCCAAAGCATATTGATCCGTCCTATACTTTTAGGAGATAAGATAGAACAGAAACTTGATGCTGGCGAGGACCAATTTCCCGCTACAGACATTATTAAAATAACATATGAAATTGTCAAAGGACTGCAATACTTGCATCACACTGCACATATTTTGCATGGCGATATCAAGAGCTATAATGTGTTGGTTTCTGAAGATTACAGTAGAGTTAAACTTTGTGACTTTGGGGTCTCTGTACCTCTCACAGAATCTTTAGAAATGGATACATCAAAGGGGGATTTTACGTACGTCGGAACGGAGAGCTGGACCTGCCCTGAAATAATACAAGGTTGTATATTGATGTAGATACCATGAGCATTCATTCAATTGGTAATTGCAAACTGTATTGAATACATATTTTCTTTCTCAGATGGTGGACCAGTCACGAACAAGGCAGACATTTGGGCATGTGGCCTGGTTGTTTGGGAAATGATATCTCTGTCAGTACCTCATTCAGAAAATATTGATACAGATGACTGTTTAATCGATGATTCAATGACAGACACAAGTATGGACAACAGTACACAAGCTAGAAAACATGAAGAGAGCATGGACGACAGTGTCATTATCCTTAAAGAAATTGAGAATGCAAAATTTGGTGGGTTCTTATCTCTTACTATTGATATATACAATATAGGATGACCTGTTTCAAGTTCTAAACTTAATTATCTATTGAAGTACATTGTAAAACTTCAAATGGGTCACTCAGTATTCGAAGACACTTTTAAAAAATTAGTACATGAAATAAAATATATTATTAATAATCACAGGTACACGTCCTCCATTACCTGCAATTCCAATTGGAAAAGAATATGATCATGTGCTGGAACTATTCTTCGCTTGCACTGCCATGGATTATAAAGTTAGACCTAGTGCAATAGGTGTTGTTAAATACTTTGAAAACTACATATTCAAGGGCAAGGTGTGATGAAGGGTTTTACAGTTATCACGTATAAGTATTACATATTATTATCTACAGATATTTTTATTATGCTAGCGATATTGCAATCGCTGTATTTTTTACTTTTATACTAATTACAGAAAATAAATATCACTAACAAAATAATTATTATTACACTGATGATGAGACAAATTTTAAGCTTCCTCTGAAAAGAAATAGTTCCTTTTTAATTATACATATATATATTTTTTAAATATAATGTTTGTAAATTCGTAATTTCAATACCTTTCTATATCTGTGACTACGTTCTTCGGATTTCTTGAGGTCTATACGACCATTGTCAACATTACTTGCAGTTTTACCAGCAAAATATTCGACACTATTTAACTGTTCACTCTGTGATGGAAGATTAAAGTTCAGAGTTATTTGCTCAAGATTCCTTCAGCTATGCACTTTTTACACTTACCTGTTTTTCAACTAGAAATGCCATTTCAGTAAACATATCCCTCACTTCTGTAATAGATTTTTCCAACTTTACTATATCCTTATGCCTACTTTGTATGTCTGCTAATTGTTGCTTAGCAGTTCTGGTATCCTCTAAAATCTATCAGTTCAAACAAGTTATATCTGCTTATTTACAATTAAAAAACAATATCAACACTTACATTGTCAACGAATAAACTGTTATCTTGAGATTCAAGTAAATTATCCAATTCCACGCTTGTAATTTGCTTTCTGACTGAAAATTCAAACAGGTCGGTGTGAGCATTTTTAAGCGAAAAGAGTACAACACATTTCAACATATACATACTTAACATTTTTTGTTGCTGTAAAAGTAAACGACATTTTTCGTGGTATCTCAACATGCACATGTTGTATTCTTCCATAATATCTGAGAACAGTCTTATCATCGTTGTATATTGTAATGCTTTAATTCGTAAATGCGCGGGTCCGTGGATGATATTTGCCAAATTTAAATCATCGAGAGGAGTAATTTCTTTTCCCAACTCTATAAAAAAGAAATAAAATACATATTTATCTTTTTAACGTAAGGTGATTCAATGTTCACGATATAAGCGAAAAAAGGACGATTCTATGAGGAAAATTAAATTTTTCTCAAAAAGAAAATCTCATGAAGAAATGTCATTCTATGTGTACAGATTTTGGACTCATTATTTTTTGGAGAATTACATTTTTCTCAATTCTATCATAAATATTCGGACACCTTGTATATAGCATCAACATAGTTTGTATTGTAATACGCAGTTCAGAATTAACATTTCCTGTCTAAAATAGGACAGTATTTATTCTTTGCACATTCAATTTCCTTGATCCCACGTGACCCGATGCTTCGCGTGACATGCTTTTGCCCGCCTAAAATATGCTAGGCTTCATTGAAATGTTTTCTGCATAACATGCTTTGATTATGTGATTTTTTGTAAATGTGCATAATTCGTTAGAGTATTAATTACTTGATGTGATCGATAGATTGTTCACGTGATTTTTATCAGCATGTGCATGAAAGTACAACACCGAAATGCATATAGATATGTTTACAGAGCTGTAAGTTGCCTATTTCGGCGAAGCTAATTGGTCAGTGAGTTTCCCGCCTCTGAATGGACGCCAGAGTCCTTTATAGAACTTTTCATATTTCCAGCGAAATGTCTCGTGATAAATATTCGACAAAGTTTTCTGTTCATACACACCATAATGGAATTATAAAATCATTATCGATACGCATTCAGAAAATGATAACCTGAGGCCACAAGTTTTCGTTTATCGAACGATAAGTTAAGGTTATGTTTACATACCCAAGATATATTTGAACGAAATTGATAATAATTCTAGCTTTCATTTCAAAATGATTTAAATCGGTCACAGTCGCCACCATGGAGTCTTTGAAAATATTTGACGAATTTAAATTCAGTGATCTGAACGAAGACTGGATTCAATCAGTTTGGGATGCAGAATTTATGATTTACAATGAACCACCTGATGAGTACCTCATGTTCTTGGAAAGTGAAGATATGAGACTGCTTTTGCACGAGTCCTGCACCATTGTGAAAGAATGGTTAACCATAGGCAAAGACCAGAACGATCTCGAACAGTGTTCGGAGATCTCCTGGAACACGTTGATCATAATGGATATAAAAGTGCGTGCTTTGTTAGCTGTACTGGGTTATATAATGAAGAGCGGTCAAGGTAAAGAAGCTGATGACGACTCTAGACAATCCTGTCTTTACGCGACTAATTTATATTTTATACTTTTGGCTATTCCTGGTAGTAGCGCTTTCAACGTGTTTCATCCAAGCTTATATCAACGTGCTATCGAAACGCTCAAAATAAACTCTGTGCAACTGCAGCCACTTGTCAAGAAACGCTCCAAACCAGTGATTCTAGATGATTTTAATATAACAGATGAAATAGTAAATGATAATATTGTTCTTTCACCAAATGAAAAAGAAACATTGACCAGAAATTTAAATGTAATTGTTCGTAGTCTGATTACAATGATAAAATCGTTCTGGTTTAAAGATCATGTGCAATCATTAGACATTACTGTTCATGGATTGCTCGAAGTTACAAAAGTAGAAAACGATTGCACAGATCTTTATTGTTCCAGCAGGCAGAATGGCACTGGGGAAGTATCGTTGGTAAGAAACGCTTATGCAGCACTGCAAGAATTGTGTGATAATAAGCATGGACCTGTTATGGTTACTATAACAATCATAGCAAAATATATATTACCTCGTTTATTGTGTAGTTCGATGGACACACAATCAAGGTTTATTACAAATGTACGTGAAAGTACCATAAATTTTTTGAAAGTTTTATTAGATGAACACGAGAAAGACGCAAAAGTCGCAACTATTACATTAATACAGCATTTGATGCTGAATTGTCCAGATAGACTCGAAGCACGCCAGAAGCAAGCTGGTGTATTAATAAAATTCCTTGGAATATGTAAAAAGGACCTCATCATCGAAGCCTTTAGAAACGTAATACTGTTAACACATCACAATAAAATACCCCTGAGGATATTTGCTCAAGAGATAATTGGCAAATTATTGATAGAATCTTTCCTGATTGACTGCAATTTAACCAACAGTCTGAAAGCTACAGCTAAAAAAGTCTTTATTGCTGTTGTATTAAGTAGATGCATGGATTGCTCCAGTATGGTGAGAGGGAAAGCTATGGCAATAATTGCAGAATTCACAGAATTCAACCATGAGTCTGATAAGGCAATATTTAAAACAATTTTCGAAGAATCTGAGCCTGACAAAACATTTCTCACATTGAAAGACATAAAAGATGCTTTATCAGAAGATGCAGATCTGTTACCTGGCTCAAATGTTTTATTATCCATGCTGACAGAACGAATCGAGGACGAGAGAGCAATGATAAGAAGGAGTACATTGCAGATTTTTAAGAATTTAGTCTTACTGTATCCAAATTTGATGAACGAAATGCTACCTGCGATTAGCCGCCGTTGCAGAGACCCAACGCTAACCGTGCGTCGATATGCTGTACAAGTTTTGTCTCAGCTTTTAGAAAAGTTCCCGGACAATTCTCAACTTCTGGACGAATGGGTGCAAACTGTTATTCCCCAGATATTCGATATCGAGATTAAAGTACAAGAAAGGGTGCTAGATTACTTACAAGAGTTATTGCTGAACAGGATAATATCTTCTTCTAAAAATACTAACAATGTAGCTAGCAATTTACCATGGAAAATCTTAAATACACTGACCAACTTGAAAATGCGACGGCATTTATCCAAAGCTTGTAACTTGTGGGTGAAGAATGGTACTATAACTATTTCTGTAATAAAGAGTATACAGTCACATATTGGGACGACGAATAACATAGGTGCTTGGATTTTGTTAGCCGCGTTGGCTGAAAATAGTCAGCTACCAAACATGAGCAAATACATTTCAAATTACAAGGAAATCTTTGAAGAGAACAATTTTCATACCAGTTTGGTCCTGCAAGTTTTGAAGCATTCTTGGAAGTCCTTGGACAAAGAAGTTTTAGAAGGTCTTCACGTATACCTATACCAATGCCTGCAGCAATTCAAAATCAATTTTGGTTTAATCAGCATTTCCTTGGACATTATACACAACATAATACAATTTTTGCATCCTGATACAGGTAGCAGTTTACTGGAGTCTAATATGCTGAACTTGATCAAACTATCCGAGACAGAGATCACAAAAATTTTTACAAACGAGAACCAGGCTATAGAAGCAGCACCGTACTATTTAAAAGCCATGTTCACTTTGGGATACACTACAATTTTATGCACTCATAATATTTCACCTTTAACGTTACGAATTCTGCAAGGAATTTTGTTAGAGTGGGATGCACTGCCAGAAGCTATAAAGGAGATACAGGAATTACAAGCATCAGCAGTCGTCATTCTTGGTCAGCAGGCGATGAGGGATCGCGAGATCGCAAAGGAAGTGGTTCCAATATTTGGCAAACTGATGAGACAAGAAACAAACTTGAATTCTGTCTTTCAAATCGCCATAAAAATAAATACTGCTAAAGCTTTGGCTGACATTTGCATTAGGTTCACTGCACTGGTTGAGCCTTATTTATCGGATATGTGTGTTAGCATGAAGGACTCGAGTCCGCAAGTCAGAGAAGCTATCATGGTAATATTCATTCAACTTCTTCTTGAAGACTACATCAAAATTAAGGGCCCGTTTTTCTTTCACATATTGACGATGTTATCCGACTCGGACAATATGATACGTGAGTTGACGATCTTTCTTATAGAAGAGAGACTATTGACGAAAAACAAAACTTTGATATCGCAACAATTTTTACAAAGCATATATCACTATAATAACTATCAATCGCAGCTCAAAATTTATGATCAAAGAATGCGCGAGAAAGAGAGAAAAGCATTGACGCTTCCTGGGAAAAGAAACGAAGAGAAACGAAGAACGATATATGATTTCATGCTGGATCACTTGGATCCTCCAGGAAAGATAAAGTTGCTTGTAAAAGTAACTAGTCAAATACTTGGTGGAGCTTATGCCGATTCAATTGACGTTAAGAAAGAGGAAGGAGCGTACGTAGTGAAGGATGCGTTGTATATCATCAGCAATGAGCGTTTGAGACCAGCGTCCTTAAATAAACAGACTGATGATGATCAGCCGGAAGCTGAAGAATCGGTGGCCCAGCCGATCACACCTGTCGCCAGTGCAATAACTATTATCATCGAGGGAATGAAGAAACATGGTGTAGAAGTTCTGTTGCCTGTGTTAATTAAGCTAAGAACAAAGTTATCTGTTTTGAAATCTCCGCTGGAAAACGAAGTGAAGAGGCTTTTAGTTAAAACCTTTTCAGAGTATAACAAGGACCAATTGTCTAATATATTCAGCGAATATCCAAACTTAGAGAAAGAAGTGGAACAGTTGAAGAGGTATATTTAGCAATGACTAGTAAATTATAGGTGTTTGAGAACTCGGGATCCGGGGCGGGTTCTCACACGTCTGTACTAGTAGTGTGTACGTTATTAACTGTTACTAATTGTGTTCTGTTCCAGGCAAGTGGGAGAAATTGGTTGCGAAGATGAGAACTCCAGCGAAGAAGGAGGTTCACCATCTGACACAGCAAACCAGTTCGGACCTGCCAAGGTGTCAGATGTAAGGACTTGTAACTTAAGCCCTACAGTTCTGTTGGAACGTATTTCAATCTCTCAACTTTTAAATATGAATAGTCCAACAGCCAACACTTGTTCGCTTTCGACAAATAATACTACAGAATGGCGTTCCATTTCGTCAACGCCAATTTTACGACCATGCTCACCCTCAGAGCCTGGTCCTAGCACCAGTACACCGAAATCGTACAAATGCTTCGAGTACGAATTGAACAGTATGATCGACAACGCTTCCAAGGCTAGGAAGATGATACAACATAAAATGACAGAAAGAAACATTTCTCAACTTCACGATGACAGTGAGTCTGACTAGGATAGATAAAACAAATACCTTTTACTTATTTACTTTTATTGACGCTGCAATTAATAGGTAAACAAAGAGAGAAAAAGGTACTACCTACCTCTTAGCTTTTGTTGTATACGAAACGACGTTTGCGATATGCTATACGTACGAACTTCCAGTTCTTTTTGTATATCTGAAACACGCAAGCAATTAGCTAGAAGATAGAACATTTGGTATTTGTCACTTACCCTTACTCGTGTGCGACAATACGTTGTTGTATAGATCCTTCACAATAGCCGTGTTCTCGCTAATTAGCCGAATCAGTCCACGAATTTCTTCGACCTGTATTAATATGATTTATATACGTCTACTGCCAATATAAGAGTCTGTGATATTTGAACGGTGACTTAATTAATATGAGTGTACCTATGTGAATACGTACTTCATCCAAAACTTCCTTGAGTTTCTTATTTTGGGATATTTGGATGTGTACATCTTGTATAAACCTTTTACCAAACGCAGTGTTGTTAGTTTGATACTAAAGAAAAGTAAAAGGACATGTTACAGAGTACGTCTGCCATTTTAATTGAACGATTAAATGGTCAGAACTGTATTCGAAAGTGAAAGAGGATTTTTTATGTTACATTTCTGCAGTTGATTCTATGGTAGTAATTCACTAGGCTAGACACAGGCTAGATCTCTATCAAAATCTCTCTGATAAACATTCATTTGTAAAAGACATCACTTAAGCAGCGAACTATTGTAAATACATTTTCAAGAAAAATATTCGATGCTCATTTCATTCAACTAACGTTGATACGTGTGGGAGGAAAATAACTTTGTTTGCTCTGAAACGTGTAGAAACATTTTGTGCAGATAACAGGGGAGAAAGCAGATAAAAGTGGGAAATCACGAAAAGGTTCATTTTAAAAAACATTACTGTTCGTTACTTAAGTGATGTTTTTTCGTTGGAGTCAATTCTGTTATATTCGACGGAGTTTAAGCTTTATAATTCATGCAGGTAGATAGGACTTTCCTAAAGCAAATATAATTGGGAGGTGCCTTTAAAACGACTGGCGAGTTTCGAACGAATTTTCCAACGTGTACTTCTGTTAACGTTAATGTCACAGTGTTGCCGATAATTGTCACTATCGTGTCTCCTGAAGAGTGGAATACTAACGGCACGTAGTTCCGCCATTCGATCACGGACCATGATGATATTCCTTGGAAATCAGCGTGTCACTGATCGTTCTTCGAGTCTGGTTCACGAAGTGTGTGTGCTCTGTTATCTACCTTATCAGTGCAGAAGCGATAATTGATAAAATTCCTTGTGGTGTTGGCATTGTGAACTTCTAATTGATACCGTTCAATTGGTGAGAAGCAGAAGCAGAAACGTTTGACACACTTCCCAGCTAAACTGTATTACTTCAACCAGAAGAAGAAGCTTTGCATCTGCAAATGGAAATAGGAAATAGGCACTTAGCAGCTGGGGTACAAGGACGAGTTTACCATGAATTATACACCTTTGACTTGTTCTCTTAGCCTTTCTTCTTGTTACCGCCGGTAGTATATTTTTTCCGTTCGTTGAAGGCACCGACGATTCCTTTTCTTTTTCTTCGGATGTTTTTTACGGCTTAACATGACTGTTACTTTTTTTATGAGAACATTATCATGTGCAGAGTGCATATATGCGCATGTAAATTAAGTCGGAGCGCCGATATTACTCACAACTGAACGAGTACGAAATTAGAAATCGGCGAGGAACATCAATGTTTTCCTTTTGCAAGAAGGAGGAATTTTGAAGTTGTTTTTGTGTTTGTATGTAATAAAATATAATATTTATTGTCATATGTTAGCCGTTTGTAAAATGGTCGATACGTTTAAGTAGAAATCGTTTTATTTAATTATTATATAATTTCGCGATAAGCGCGCAGCTGAAACATAAAGTCCAACCAATATTTGACCCATTCTGTGATATCACACAAAGCGAAACTGTTCGATATTTATGTATAAAATACATCGAATTATGTGTTACCATGTGTTTCATGCTGTGCAGAATTTACTAGAGTGTAAAAAGAAAGAATCTTTCCTAATTAATAAGTTGATATACGTTTCATATAAGAGGACATATTTTGGGAAAACAGTAAAGGTATTTATTACATTGTAAATTAACACGAAACAAACAGTTATAAAATATCTCATTAATGTTACATCCAAATAAAACGATTCAATATCTTACACATATATTATGATTTAAGAACTAAACACTTGCTTACGGTTATTTTCATTACGTTTCACGTGTGCGTTAACAATAATAACATACTATATAAATCAACAGGAAGAGATAGACGTTCAACTATAAAGTTCGTCAATTTTGTATATTTCAAGGCAAATCAATCAGTCTTATATAATTCTTAATTAGAACAGAAACAATTGCATTAAATCCGTGAACGTTTAGGATCTTGTAACCACCGATTCGTTGCTAATAAAATATATATACATATGTATATGTTTAATATATATATATATATATATATGTAAATTCTACTGTAAAAACGATCCCGATGCATAACACGGTACATCGAAAGAGTTAATGTTTCCAAGTTCATGTAAGAATATATACAACAAGAGAATATGTTTAAAATATACTTTACATTATAGGATGGTACTTTGTATATTTCCAACTGTATATACATCGGATAAGTAGCTAACAGTTTTAACTCTCAGCTGGTATAACAGGGATATTGTAATATAGCGTTACTGTGGCCCTACTACAAAGTTAATACGAATATTTTATACCATGAAAAATGTTTTGAAAAGTTCCTTCGAGGATACGAGTGACGAACGAGGTCACTGTAGTCCTAGCAAACCAGCTAAAAGTTAAAACAACAATAGAATATCTGACCACACTTCTGTGCAGCGTGTTAGAAAGACCAACATCTTGTTTACGTTTCAATTCTGTAACGTTACGAAATATAGTAAGATTGCACTTGTTTCATACTATTTATAAATTATCGAATATAGTACATTCAACATGTAACTTGTATATATATATATATATTACATTCTCTTCAGAAATACTGATCTCTCCTTTGCTTGCCTATACATTCTTCGCTGTTACTTTTCTGCGTTAACATCTACGTTACTGGACGGATAATCGAACTGCTAAGACGTCCCGGTCCGTGTCCTGACTTTATCCTTCAAATAATTCGCCACCTGCGTCTGCGAATGCCTAACTGCCAACTGGAGGGGCGTGACACCCTCCTGGTTGACAAGCAGAGGGTCCGCACCAGCTCCCACCAGTTGCCTCGCCACTGTCATTTGTCCGGTTAAGGCTGCTGCGTGAAGCGCGCTTTCACCGTTCTAGAACATAACAGGCTGTTACATAACTGAAATTGTTTACTATTTTATGGGTAGCGAGGCTACAGCGTCGCTCGTTGGTACATCCAATACAGGGTGTCGATAAAATCCCTGTACATTTACGTTCTACGCAACGTTTTGAGAAATACTTTGTTGCCCGACTGTTCACCCCGAAGAGAAGATAAAGGTTGCACTACAACCCGCCCGGTTGCCTACCTCACGGCGCAAGGGATGGTAGCAATACAACCACTATCTTATCTTTCCTCTTTCCTGCTGGCTTCTATTTTCGTAAGCCCCCGAATTTCTTCACAGAGTCTACACTTCGTTTCCAAAGTGGTTGGTGATTGAGATAACCCAGATGTTAACGCTTTATCACTTCCGAAGCGTCCGTTCGTTTATAGACATCTGCCGCAAGGAGACACCAACTCGAATCGTTCCGAGCCTATTCTGAAACTTACTGGAAGAATCCCGAGGGATGGACGGTACTTGAGGAGTTCCCCGACCACGGCAGTGTGTCCTTTATGAGCCGCCTTGAAGAGCGGGGTTGCTCCATCCTAGAAAAGAAATCACAATTAACACTCCTCTCTCTCGAGAAAGAGAAAGAGAGACTCCACGACGGCTATTCTCTTTCGGATCGGCCCGATAACGGAATCCAGATTCCAGCCTGATCCCCGATCATTCCCGAGACTTACGTGTCTGGTGGCATCGACCTTCGCGCCAGCTTTCAGAAGCCTTCTCACGACGTGGTCGTGTCCCATTTGTGCTCCTATCCATAAAGGCGTGGCACCGTCTGTTCGAGCCGCGTCCGTCTTCGCCCCGTGTTCCAGGAGAACCTCCAGGATGCGCAGGTGGCCGTTCTGTGCCGCGATGAAGAGCGCCGTGGCACCGTCCTGGCAAATCGAACAAACTTCGATCAACAAATCCCGTTCATCGGACAGTTCATCAAAATTTCATATTTTTACTCCTTCGTACTTCCACTAATTTTTGTCGCAAATGCTTAAAATTTCGGCCTTTGACCTTGCTGCCTTTTTTCAGATCTGCGCGACCTTAAACCTCAGTTTTATCTACCGGAATCCAAATAGTAGGATTTTCTGAGAAATCGTTCTCCACATGATAATTCTAAATGAAATTATTGGTTCACGTTGCTGAGTGCGTCACTTTTGGGAAGAACCTTGCGAGGATTTAGAGCCTAGGATTTTCCAAGGGTCCGCAGAAGCCTCTTGACGATCTTGAGGGAAATCGTGGAATGCGCTAGCGAAGGAGCTTCCAAGTGCAGCTAAGTCAACGATAAAGGAGAGAAAGTGCTAACGCGTGTCTCGAATATCCCTGAAAGGAGCAGCGGGTCCAGGGCGACTCGAACTGGACCCGATCGTCGGGGACCCGTACTTTCACTGGCCGTTCTTTGCCTCGGAGGTTCGACGAAAAGCCATTCGTCCCGGGAGGAGCGCCTTCCTTTATTGGACGCCGTTTCCTTCTGACCAGTCAGAGATTGGTAACATCCTGGCAGCGGGGATCCACGGCGTTCCACGGAGTCCCGGTGTTCCCCGAACCGTGTCCGGCCAGGAGACATAATACCTATCCATTACAAACCGCAGAAATTCTATAACGGCGATCAACCTGTCCATCTAGCCGCGACAAAAGTCGCGTCGCGGTCACGCGATTTTTCTCCAGCCGATCCGATCGAACTTGTTCGCCAACGGCCGGGGATTGTAAAACA